>VUQS01035105.1:3182-19543 GCA_015108495.1 Heterochromis multidens | reverse complement strand
ACTATTCAAATGACCCTGATCAAAAGTTTACATACCCTAGTTCTTAATACCGTGTATTTCCTCCGTTAACATCAATGACAGCTTGAAGTCTTTTGTGGTAGTTGTGGATGAGGCACTTTATTTTCTCAGATGGTAAAGCTGCCCATTCTTCATTGATAATAAATGGCTTCACCCAACCACTAACCATGAGTGAAAGAAAAGTTTTTGTATTATCATTCATATTCTCTGAAAAATGGCCAAAAAAATCACAAATTCTGCCAGGGCACAACTGTATTTCCTGCAAAAATATATAATCCACAGTTCATTAAGATAACAGATAATGTATGAAAGTAGAAAATGCAAACATTTATTACTGATAGCTTAAATCCAGCATTTTACTGTAGTGACTGCAAATATATAGAAATGCAGAGTTTATTTAGTTTAGTTGCCCCAGACCTATTTGTAAGAGCGTATTAATGAGACTCACCTGAAAACAAAGTCTTAACAAAGTATTAACAGGAGCTAAAGTTGTGTGTTGCTTATAGCTGTTTGTAGCTGTAAGCAACGAACAACTATGAGCACGTTTCTGAGTATTCCTAAAGCAAGAGAGTAACACCCATTTATGCATGTGGAAGAGGAGCGGTAACTTAATTAATTACTCATAATTATTCCCACACACAATTAATACAGAATCAGTACAACTCAGGACCAAACAGTAAATCACAATCTGTGATTTCCACCCATCCAAATCATTGAATTCAGGTGTTCCAATCACTTCCATGGCCACAGGTGTATAAAATCAAGCACCTAGGCATGCAGACTGCTTCTACAAACATTTGTGAAAGAATGGGTCACTCTCAGGAGCTCCAGCGTGGTACTGTGATAGGATGCCTCCTGTCCAACAAGTCCAGTCATGAAATTTCCTATTTATATTTACTAAATATTCCACAGTCAGCTGTTAGTGGTATTATAACAAAGTAGAAGCAATTGGGAATGACAGCAACTCAACTATGAAGTGGTAGGCCACGTAAAATCACAGAGCGGGGTCTGTGGATGCTTAGGCACATAGTGTGCAGAGGTCATCAACTTTCTGCAGTCAGTAGCTATAGACCTCCAAACTTCATGTGGCCTTCAGATTAGCTCAAGAACAGTGCGTAGAGAGCTTCATGGAATGGGTTTTCATGGCCAAACAGCTGCATCCAAGCCTTACATCACCAAAGGGAAATGCAAAGCGTTGGATGCAGTGGTGTAAAGCACGCCACCACTGGACTCTGGAGCAGTGAAGACATGTTCTCTGGAGCGACAAATCACGCTTCTCCGTCTGGCAATCTGATGGACGAGTCTGGGTTTGGCGGTTGCCAGGAGAACGATACTTGTCTGACTGCATTGTGCCAAGAGTAAAGTTTGGTGGAGGGGGGATTATGGTGTGGGATTGTTTATCAGGAGTTGGGCTCGGCCCCTTAGTTCCAGTGAAAGGAACTCTTAATGCTTCAGCATACCAAGACATTTCATGCTCCCAACTTTGTGGGAGCATGAAACTTTATGACTGCGCACCAGTGCACAAAGCAAGGTCCATAAAGACATGGATGAGCGAGTTTGTTGTGGAAGAACTTGACTGGCCTGCACAGAGTCCTGACCTCAACCCGACAGAACACCTTTGGGATGAATTAGAGCGGAGACTGTGAGCCAGGCCTTCTTGTCCAACCTCAGTGTCTGACCTTCTTCTGGAAGAATGGTCAAAAATTCCCATAAACACACTCCTAAACCTTGTGGAAAGCCTTCCCAGAAGAATTGAAGCTATTATAGCAGCAAAGGGTGGACCGACATCATATTAAGCCCTATGGATTAAGAATGGGATGTTACTCAAGTTCATATGTGTGTGAAGGCATACAAGTGAATACTTTTGGCAATATAGTGTATATAAGTCACTAATGCACACAGTAATTGTAAACTAGGTTGCTACATAGCAGTGACAAAAGCAGGTTGCTACTTTTGGGACAAATGTTGTACCACAGTATCAGCAGGGTAATAATCCAGAAACCTTTCTTAAATAATAAGAAAACCCTGAATACTTCCTCTAAATATTGATTTTACTTTCCTTTAAGTAGAACTTGGACTCTACTAGGGCAGTAGCATCTATTTAAAACAATATAAAAAGACAATCACCTTGTAAAGCTTTTACAGGAAAAGTTTACTTTGTACTACAACTGTCCATCTCAAGTCTTCAGCAATTGTTTACTAGGTATGCTAAAAAAGAAGAAGCTGCTCACCTGTAAAGTTTCTAATGAACTGGATTTCTGTTTGCTTACACAGAGTGTAAGCAAGGCAAAAGTGTTGAGATGGTGTATCATAGAGCAGCCCATTGCTTGCACCCTTAACATACTCTCACACATAAAAACACACATGTGGATCACCATAATACTGAAGTGTAGACAGTTTTGCTGACTCTGTAGCCTCTTTGACCTTCCACTCTGGACATGTATTTGTCTTGTGCTGCAATTAGCTGATCTTGGCAAGTACTTATTGTTTAATTGGGGGCTCATATCACAGCATCTAATCATATCACAAGAAAAAAAAAAGGAGATTATTTTCTAATACAGTCAGCGTCAGAGCAGCTGTACTTCTTTCTTTTGACATTTTCAGTTTCATCCACAGACAGAGAAATGAAAACAAATGCTGGTACTACTGACTATTGACCTCACTGATGCTACAGTGTGACCTTGGATCTCTGTGGACTTTTACTCAGTGGATAATATACCAGAAATGCCCTACAAAACACTGGAACTGGATTTATGGGGGAATGTTTTACAATATGTGCTGATATAAGAGCATATACTGTAAGTGGGTAAAAGTGTAAAGTCTGTGAAAATGATGGTAATAATCTGGGAAATTAATACATTGTACACTCTGGGTATTCTTGATAATGCCTGGTGTTGGTATGGGGCACAGCCTAACCTACACAGGTATGGATAAAGACAACTTTAACTACTTTTTCTTTATTCAAATATTTTCTAGTAGGTAATTTCCACTGTAAATTTTGGGAAATTATTATATTTTGCAGGCTGCAATCTAAAGTTTGCCCTGTTTTTAGCAAAATGGAGCACTTCATAATACATTCTGGGACGGTATGGTGTAATTTCCCAGCATTTACCATGTAATTTTGTGTTGTTTTCAGCACCTAAAATACTTACCAGTAGCTGACAGTAGAACAAGAGACTAACAATTGGCAATTTTAAAGGAAAGGAAATGAAAGAAAGCTTGGTTAGTCATGTCCTGGCCTAAAGGACAAAACAAACAAGAACAAAAACTAATTAAATGCCATTTTAGAAACTAAGATATAGTCCTTTAAAACATTTCCTGGGTGATTAATATATTGTTTCATGTTCTTGTTGTTCAGTTTCGTTTAATCATAAGCTATTAAATATATTTTTTCCACTTTTTCAACTTTCATTATATCATTACAAAGTTACAAATAAAAAGACACAATCTCTTTATTAATTATATGCTTAGCATTCAGTTTAACAATGTCTACTGAAAAGTCTGCGTTGTTGCTGAATAAACAGAATACCTCGCAAAGAATTGATAAGAATTGTTTTACTCCTAACTTTTTATTTAAATGCTGAAAAGCTACAAATAACAGACAATATCTTGAATTGTTTGAATTAATTTAGTTTTTTTTTTGTTCATTTTTTGTTTTCCTGTTCGGTCAGATCACAAGTCCACAACCTTTTTCAGGTCTGGAGTGTAGTCCTTCGGGGTTGTACCTTGTGAAAGAGAAGGCACCCCAAAACTCCCTCCCCAAAATTAAGTGCAATCGCAATACAAAAAGATGAGGCTAGGATACTATGATACAGCCTACACAACTAATATCAACTTGTAATTAAAATGTGAGAAGCAGAAGTTAGGGTACACCATAATACAGCCAGCACCACTAATAAGATCAGGCTTTGCCATGACACTCAAAATTGAGCTCAGGTGCATCCTGTTTCCACTGATCATCTGTCAGATGTTTCTACAACTTGATTGGAGTCCACCTGTTCAGTCCAAATTCAGTTGATTGGACATGATTTGGAAAGGCACACACCTGTCTATATAAGATATCATAGTTGACAGTCCATGTCAGAGCACAAACCAAGCCATGAAGTCCAAGGAATTGTCTGTAGACCTCAGAGACAGGATTTTATCGAGGCACAGATCTGGGGAAGGGTACAGAAAAATTTCTGCAGCATCGAAGGTCCCAATGAGCACAGTGTGTCAGGTTTGCTGCAAGGCGAATCAGGACTCAAATGCAGGACTCCTTCCTTACAGTGAATTTATTTACAGTGAAAAAAGGTGCACAGCAACAATCCCCAAAACTAGGTTCCACAGTTGTGCGGTTGATCCCAATCCCAGGTGCCAGTGAATCTTCTCCCAAAAGCTGCTCTCCCTTTCTGTTCACGTAGTATTTACAATGTGCTCACCACATGTAGTCATTCAACGATCCAGCGCCGACTGAAGCCCAGCCACTCTCTTAAATAGTGGCTCTTGACGAGGTCATCACAGACAGGTGCGTGATTGCCAACAGGTGTGTTGAACCAAAAGGCGGGAAACCTTCATTGAGTCCCACTACTGCACCAAAACCAGCACACCCTGACACACATGCACACACACACGTAAACACACAAACCAGGATAGCAGAAGAGTGAGGTAGAGAGCTTGAGGTGGAGAGACAGACAGAAAACTGGCAGGTCAGCACGGTGAGGACAGAGGGACCATGACACAGTGGCCTACATCATCCATAAATGGAAGAAGTTTGGAACCACCAGGACTCTTCTTAGAGCTGGCCTCCTGGCCAATCTGAGCAATTGGGGTAGAAGGGCCTTAGTCAGGGAGGTGACCAAGAACCCGATGGTCATTCTGACAGAGCTCCAGCATTGCTCTGTGGAGAGAGGAGAACCTTCCAGAAGGACAGCACTCCACCAATCACGCCTGTATGCTAGAGAGGCAAGATGGAGGCCACTGCTCAGTAATAGGCACATGACAGCCCACCTGGAGTTTGCCAAAAGGCACCTGAAGGACTCTCAGACCATAAGAAACAAAATTCTTTGGTCTGATGATACACGTCCTTGAATGAACTCTTTGGCCTGAATGCCAAGCGTCATGTCTGGAGGAAACCAGGCACTGCTCATCACCTGGCCAATACCATCCCTAAAGTGAAGCATGGTGGTGGCAGCATCATACTGTGGGGATGTTTTTCGGCAGCAGGAACTGGGAGACTAGTCAGGGTCGAGGGAAAGATGAATGCAGGAATGTACAGAGACATCCTTGATGATAACCTGCTCCAGAACGCTCTGGACCTTTGACTGGGACGAAGGTTCATCTTCCAATAAGACAACGACCCTAAGCACACAGCCAAGATAACAAAGGAGTGGCTTCGGGACCACTCTGTGAATGTCCTTGAGTGACCCAGCCAGAGTCCAGACCCCATTGAACATCTTTGGAGAGATCTGAAAATGGCTGTGCACCGACGCTCCCCATCCAACCTGATGGAGCTTGAGAGGTTCTGCAAAGAAGAATGGAAGAAACTGGCCAAAAATAGGTGTGCCAAGCTTGTAGCATCATACTCAAAAACACTTGAGGCTGTAAAGGTGCAAAGGTGCTTTAACAAAGTATTGAGCAAAGGCTGTTAATACTTATGAACATGTTTTATTTTTGTGTTTTATTTTTAATAAATTTGCAAGAATTTCAAGCAAACCTTTTTCACTTTGTCATTATGGGGTATTGTGTGTAGAATTTTGAGGTGAAAAATGAATGTAATCCATTTTGGAACAAGGCTGTAACATGACAAAATGTGGAACAAGTGAAGCACTGTGAATACTTTCCGGATGCACTGTATATGTGAATGAACAGGTCCTGGTAAAATGAACTTACAGAGAACATCCTGTTAGCAGTTCACTCTTTCTTTCTCCATCCCTGTCTCAATTTTCTTATAGCAACAATCAGCCATTAAAGGATGAGACACTCAGAACCTCCTAGCAACAGGAAAAAGGTCTGTTCCCCTCAGAGAGCTCCTATTAATCTCTACCCTTGTCTCTGTCTTTATGACCATGCTGACGTCAAAGGCCAAGCCTTAGTTATTGTTTCCTAAGGATTGAAGTGCTTCAGATGTGAGGATTCACACTAATGTTGTGCTTCCTGTAAGTGACCAAAATAGCTGTCCTCTCTCTCAGACAGCAGTGAACGTTGAAGTCACCCACAATTCTGTATGTGCTGGGAGAGCCGGCTTCGTGACAAGAAACCTGGCCTCCTGGGGGGCCTGGCTGTAAATATCACTGTTGTTGTTGAGGTGGATGATGTGCTCTGTGGGGAGGGGATGCACAGTGCTATGTTGATGTGTGTGTGTGTGTGTGTGTGAGAGAGAGAGAGAGAGAGAGAGAGAGAGAGCTTGTTAGTGGGAGCATCAGAGGAGGCACAGGTATGGGGATCCATGTGACTCACAGTGAATGGAAAAACTATAGATTAGGGTTCATATACATCTTTTGTGTTGGTATAGGAAGGTCAATAGGTAGTTAAGACACCAAATTGATGATGCATTTGCTTCCCTAGTTCATGTATCTAATATATAAGACTAAACTTTTTCTCTCCTTTTCCCAGTTCTCTTTTCTTTGCTATTGTTTTGTCCTCTTCTCCCTCTCCACTGTGCTTTGTTATCCATCTTCTTTTAGAGGAAAAACATTCCCCCTTTTCTCCAGCCTCAGTGGTTCATTTCTGTCTTATGTTGTTTGTGGAGGCTCAATGGAGCGTCACTTACTGGCCCCTCGACAGATTCCAGACTACACACAGCAGCTGTGGCTATAGAATAGACTTTAGAGCTGGCACTGCATTGCTCCAAATGACTTGCTCTGCTTTCAGTGTTTAAATAATGGTCTTCGCACAGAGTTAATAGTAGTAGTGGGAGGACAAGTGATGAACTCACTGCTTTCGGTGCAAAGTATTCCAGCTAGTTTGAGCTAAGGATGGCCTAGGTCCGCGGGTTAATAGGTACCAGAGAGTGATATGTAGTCTTAATGGAAATGAAGGCTCCTTGAGGGAGGACATTACTGTGATTCTTCCATGTGTGATGTTTTGAAGGAATGAATGTGGCCATTATTTTTTCCCTTTGCTTTCTCTTGTTGCATCTTCGGGGGATGGGAATTGGATACAGTCAGCTAGTGCTCTTTTGTTAATGGCATTAGCTTACATGCAAAAGGATAAAAAGCAGCACATTAATCAATGTGTGCACGTGTTCCTTGCTTTCTTTCTAAAATTCCCTTTTTCGTCCTCCAATGTGTGCTACTCATTGTAATTGTACATATTTGAGAAAGAGACAAAATACAGACATTTCAGTCACCAGACAGGCTCTTTCGTTTTTTGTTTTTTTTGTTTTTTTTGTCTTTTCTTTTTGACAGGCTTCCAGGCCAATGTTGCGATAAGAGATTGTTTCATTATGGGAATATTCATGGGTGGGGAGCGCAGGCTCAGTTATTGATGCAGCTCATTGGTTTTTTGTGAGGCACAATGGGTTGTCTTGATTGATCGCGTTAGACGGACAGTGATGTGACACAGAGGACACCAGACGTGTAGAACTATGAGCTATATTCAAAGATAAACCTCCATTGTGTGCACATGCTCACACACACACACTAGTGCACATAAGCCTACTGTAAGAACATGTCTCTATAATGAAGACAGCTCAGTGACGGTAATGAACAACATCTAGTCCTCTATGGTGAAGAGATTGGCCCTTGCTCAGACAAAACAATTAATATTCATGCTTGGCTGGAAATTGAATAATAGCTGAGATTCTTGCTTGAGCCCCAATAGGTTTTGATGATAGAAGAGTGGGAGTAGCAGAGCGGTGTCTCAGTGAGCTGATTTTGGGACACAACTTTTTTCACTGGGGTAGGCCAAAATGGGCTGGTTTGATTTTGTTTCCTAAAATCAGGGATAAAGTCATCTTCAGTTTATGAAGAGTAAGATCAATGCTCTGTGTAGTTCATTTTTGGGAAGGATTGCAGCCCGGAGCTAACCAGATTTGGTTAGAGCGGATTCTTTTGGCTTGTGACTCTGCAGTGCCATAGCTTATTAATCAGAGAAGTGTTCTGCTCTGTGTGATAAGCCTGTGTATTGTGCCCGTGTGTGTGCAGTGGTGCAACTGTGTGACCACCAGCCAAGATGTGGGAACTGGGGCTGAGCTAATACAGACAATGCTTCACACACATGCACACTCACACACACTGGTTCACTTGTGACAAGAAGCTACATTTTAAAGTCAGCACCATGCAGCAGCCAGCAGCATGGGGGCTCATCTTTTTTATCAGCCAACTCCCTCTACACTCCTTTTTCAATCTTTCCTTATACCTCCTCTCCTTGTCTCCTTCTACCTTGCATATGTCATCTGGACATATGCATTTATTCATCCTTGTGTCTCAGTAGGCCAGTGTGGGGGTCTCAGGCAGATCTAATACTGGCATCCTCTTATCCATATGAGTGCCTCTGCCTCTCTTTTCCCTCTCTTTCTATTGCATGTGCTTGTGTGTGTTTGCTTGTGCATGGTCTATGTTCACCATCTGGGGAGCCTACCTGGCCATGCATGAATCAATGGTCATGTATCGATGCTGTTTTTTACGAGGCACTTAGCAATAAAAAAGCAATAAGCTATGACATAGATAATCCAGTGGGGCATCACAGGTCTGCTCCTCTCTGTATGATTTACAGATGTGCCTGCAGTCTTACAAAGCTCTTTGATAACAACATTTCCTGGAAGGATTTATAGAACTGTTTGCCTCATTCATCCGGCAACACCATTTTTCAGGATTTTAGCTGATATTGACTTGAAGCGATAACATTAGCCCTCATCCTACCGACTGGGGTCTTTGTACTCTGTCAGTCATTTTAAAGAAGAAAGACTCCATTTCAGCATTCATCATGTGGACGGGGAACTTCCCAGACTGGAAGTTATCAGAATGTTGGAGACATCACTGGATCTATCTGAGACAGCCTGGTTATGCCCTCATCGTGCTACACATGAAAAGGAGAGCTGATACTGCTATGTTGCAAGCCCCAGTCTGAGCAGCAATGACCCACCTAGGAATGAGGAAAATTCCCCCTGCTGATGTGACTGTCTAGTGGTTGGCTGGAAAATCTACTTGAAAAAGGTGTTAACTTTGGTCTTGAAACAAAGACAGGAAGGTAGCAACTGTTTATGCCTCCTGTCACATGCCAGCATGACCTGAGCATAGCATGAGGCAGATTTGTGTGCTATAACTGCATGTAGTGTGTGTTTAGCTTTAATTGTTTGTAGTTGTTTTCGTTCCCTGTGCAACTGTAGCGAGAACTACACATTGCCAGCAATAAGTCAGACTCATTCCTGGTGGGTACTGGCTGCCCTTTGTCAAAGGTGTTGTTCATAATTTTTATGGACAGAATTTCTAGGCACAGCCAAGAGGTGATGTATCAGGTTCGGTGGACTCAGGATCTCATCTCTGCTTTTTGCAGACGATGAGGTTCTGTTATCTTCATCGAGCCATGACCTCCAGCTCGCACTGGAGTGGTTTGCAGCTGAGTGTGAAGTGGCTGGGATGAGAATTAGCACCTCCAACTCTCAAGGCATGGCGCTCAGCCTGAAAAGAGTGGAGTGCCCACTCTGGGTCAGGAATGAGTTGCTGCCCCAAGTGGAGGAGTCTCAGGGTCTCGTTCATGAGTGAGGGGGAGAGTGGAGCTGGTACTCCACTCTGTACTGGTCTGTATTGGTGAAGAGAGAGCTGAGTGTAAAAGCAAAGCTGTTGATTTACAGGTTGATCAACATTCCTACCCTCACCTATGGCCACGAGCTCTGGGTAGTGACTAAAAGAATACGATTGTGGATAGAAGCAGCGGAAATGAGTTTCCTCTGAAGGGTGTCTGGGCTCAGCCCTAGAGATAGGGTGCAGGGCTTGATTGTTTGGGAGCGGCTCAGAGTAGAGCCACTACTCCTTTTCATCGAAAGGAGCCAGCTGAGGTGGTACAGGACCTGGATGCCCCCAGGACACTTCCAGGGCAGACCCAGGACACGCTGGAGAGATTCTATCTATGGGCTGCCTGGTGTTTATTGTGTGTATGTCAGTTATTTTATATTGGGGTCAAAATGACCCCCATTGGTTTCATCATATAAATCGAACACAAGTAATGTTTACTAAAAATTATTGAAAACTAAGTGGTACCAGAATCAAAGGATGGTAAATAAGCTTTTGAGTAATAATGTGGATTGCACTTTTGTAAATATTAAGTTTAGATTTTGTGTTTTACAAAATATGCAAATTAATTGTAGCTTTCAAATATAATGACAATAATCTTTTTTTTTTTTTTTAGATGACATAAATTAAATAACTAATAATGCTTAGTTATGCTGCAATAGGCCTAGGCTCATGGGAGTTTCCCATGATGCACTGAGCATTTCTTCTTCACTCACCTCTTTTCACTCTCTGTGTTCTTATACACCATTTTGCATTTACTCATTAGTCATTATTAAACTCGGGCCTCTTCCACAGTATGTCGTTTGCCCTGTCTCCCTCCCCTCACCCCCAACAGATGCCTGCCCCTTCCTGAGCCTGGTTCTGCCAGAGGTTTCTTAGTGTTAGAAGGGAGTTTTTCTTTCCCACCGTTGCCACATGCTTGCTCATAGTTTTCAGTTTCTCAGGGTTTTCTCTCGGTCATAATATAAAGTGACTTGAGATGACTGTTCTTGTGATTTGCCACTATATAAATAAAATTGAATTGAACTGAAAATTGAATTGCTCTGAGAAGAAACAAGTTTTGCAATTGTTATTATTATTGCAGAACTTTATTCTTGGGTTCCCCAGGGGCCCCTGTCAGTAGTCTTTGTATGTTAAATATGTCAGCAAGATGAGGGTTAATGAATGGAGTGACTCCCTGGAGAGTGTGTATTGCACTCTGCTGCTGTTGATGTGTGGGTGTTTTTAAATGGTCAGATATCACTTTTCACAGTCACAGCAGATATACTGTATGTTCACCAGTAATATTATAAAACACCCTGATTGCATGATTGCAAGTGGGTTGATAATATTGTTTGTGGATTCGCCCACAGCTTGCCTACCTGCCGCTCATCATGCAGGATTATTCATGAAGTGAAACAACAGAGAATTACTATGAACTGAGTGTAATTATACTGTTCCTCAATTTGGCCTTATGTGGGCTACTGAGAAATAAAACTCACATGACAGCAACAGCACTCGTTTTGATGAAATCTTTTGTCTGCACTGTGTTTGCTAGACCATCACTCTTAACTTTGTTGTATTTATAATTGCATGTGACAACTTAAAGTAAAGGAGTTTGATGATGATACTGGAAAGTATAGTTATAGTATAGCTATAGTATAGTTGCTGTTATCACTACTCACTAAATACTGAGTGAATCAGGATCTGTTAGACAAACTATGGCTTTGGGGTTAAACACACCAACAGTGTGTGTTGGACTGTCTGCTTAGAAGCACATAGATATGAGATTGATGTTTTGTTGACATTTCCTCACTGTGTTTTAATGTCCTGCATGATCTCTGTCTATAATCATGCATCCAGGTAATACAGGTGATGATAAGCTTGTGTACATAGTACCTTGGTTAACTTGCATTAGTGACAGAAATGTGGTCCATGGGACTACAATCCAGTCCTATTCCCCATGTACATTTTTATGCGTTCAAAAGTTTAAATTTATTTCACATGTTCCCTCTAATGTTATATATAAATATGCAGTGTAATGCTGCAATGTGAAACTGTCAGAGTCTTTATTTAGGGGTGTTTATCTAAAAATGCATGCAATTTCTTGTTAGTGGGTTAATGATTTAAACTAGATGTGCGTAGGGAGGACAACAAAGTGAGATATAAACATGTATTATCTGACTGACTGCGGCTTTACGGGTGCCTTGCTGTGCACAACATATAATGAAGAGCTCACAACTGATTTTAACTCAGAGAAAGAGCCAGGGTACACTGCATCACAGGGCTAACACAGAGAGACAAACAACATCCACACCTACAGCCAATTTAGAAAGTCAGCGATTAATCTAACAAGCATTTCTTTGGACTGTGGGAGGAAACTGGAGTACCTGGAGGAAACCCACACAGGCACAGGGAGAACATGCAAGGAGGTTCAAACCCAGAACTTTCTTGCTTCCAGGCAACAGTGCTAATCAATCCAATACTTTCCTCCAGAGCCAAACAACCTGTCATAATCAAATCTAAGAGCTCTTCACACAGGCTGAGCTTCTTTTTCAAGTGGACATTGCAGGAGCACTTCTTTGTATGTAACATCATATAGATATGCTGCAAGATTTTCATGCATAATCAAAGTACAAAAATTATGAGAGGATTTAATTTTATTTTGAAAAGGTCCAGTGTGTGGATACTCTCTTTTCTTCACCAATTTTTGCTTTATTTCTTTTAAGTACAAATGTTACGTCTGTCTGACAAACATGTTGGGAGAGTCATCTTTGATTCAGACTTCATAAGATAAGATGATATACTTTATTTATCCCAAGATGAGATATACTTTATTTATTTCCATAGTTGGGAAGTTCCTTTGTTACAGCAGTTAATAACAATAATAATAATAATAATAATGATAATAAGCTTAAGTCTGTAGAATGGTATAAAAAATAGAATACAAATGACCAACAAATATCCTAATAAGGTAAAACACTAAGTATTAATATCACATATAACAACGTAAAATATTTCAAATTCAGCAAAGCAAAAACATCATTTCCTAAATGTATAAATAGTATAGCAAATATGAATAACATTAAAGTGGCTCAGTATAACGTAGTAATACCGTAAGGCCACTGACACTTGTTCCCAAACTGATCAGACCATTTTGAGTTGACAGAAGATATCAGGTTTCACGATAAGATTGCAGCCTTGGCACAATTAAAATAACCAGCATGTATTCCTTTTCTTTTCTTGTCTTTCTTACTCTCTCTTCTTTAGTCTATAATTTGTTTGAATTAATTGAAAGACAGTTCATGCAAGTGAAATGATTGACTATGTCAATGGTCAAAGAGACTGTCTCTCTCTCCAGTTTAGCCTTATTTCAGCATTTTTATGTGTTGGCCTACAAATGCCAAAAACTAACACACTTCTGTGTATTGACTAGGCAACTTAACTCCATTCATTTCTTGCAGGTGTTATTATTGTATAGTGGCAGCTGCTTTTTATAAAGTTGAGAAGCACCCTTATCTTTGTTGGTAATTTTGTCATTTATGGTGTAGAATACATTTTTTATACACACACTGCTTTTCCTTTTTTTTAGATACCTCTTTAGGTTTTTAATTGGTTTACTTGCTAGTGTCCTCTTCTCTTCCTAGGCAAAGTAGGATGAAATAAACGTCATCTGTTTATAGAATATACATTTTGAATTCAAACAGATTGTCACCCCCCGATTTAATCAAAAGCCTACATTTCTAATAAAAAGTGACAGTCCAGTGAAAAGCTATAATCAAATATTGAAGCACATATCTCTCTATACTACAAAAAGCTTATTTCCCAGCCTCTCCATCTCAGACCAGGGACACTGTGAAAAAAGAGAAGATGCTGCTCCCGGAGGCTTCTTCCTCATCCCTCCCTTTGTCTTTTCACCCACACCTTCTTTCGTTGGAGGTGCATCAAGAGTTGGAGGTGATGCATTTGTCACAGAGTTTTGTCTCTCACTCCTTTTATACACACTCTCTCTCTCTCCCCCTCTCTCTCTTTGTGCGTCTACCAATATCTCTACCCTCCCTGTGTTGCCTCTTTTTTGAGGGAGAGAGAGTGAGAGAGATGCTGGTTCCCAGAGGCAGGCTGCTCATCCCTCAATAACTCCAGCTGGTTCCCTGTGGTGCTGAGCCCTGTCCTCCACCACTCAATTACTCCCCTCCATAAAGATGTGCAGATGGACTGGGATGCCTATGTGCATGCACACTTTAGACAAAAACACAAACATAGACCTGTGTATGTACCCATGGTGATACACACTGCAGTGCACATAGTCAGAAAAGCACATATCTGATTGCACACATGTGTGAGTCAATGCACATCCACACAAAACGTATGTCTAGATCAGGTAACAAAGCTCCTTTCACAAGTTGTTCAGTACTCTTACTCCTACCGCAGAGAAGAAGACAAACCTTTTCTAATTTTCCTCTTTTGCAACGTTTGGAACTGAAGTCTTCTTCTTTCTATGTTTTGTTTTGTTCTCTCCTCTGTCTCTCCCACTCTCCCTCTCTCACACACACACAGTGCGCATCCACAGGCGGTTAATGAGAACACAGCACAGATTGGCTTACCTGCCTGCTTTCCTGCCTCTGTTCAGCAGAAAACAGCTCAAAGTCTATCACTGACTCAGTGACTACATCAAAAGCACCAATAATGACTGTAAAGAAAAGACAGACCCTCTTAAATGGAGATGTGGATAGTTAATACAGGGGCAGTGCCACAGCTAATCATAATTTCCCCTGTTTATAATGGGACAGTATATGCATGACATTTCAAGAGCAGTGCAGGTAAGTGTGGTGCTGCAGGCATGAGGGTGTTAATGAGATGATCTCTTGGCCTTACTACATCCTCTGCTGCATGCAGGCAAAAAAAAAAATATATATATATATATATATACCAAGATGTAAGTGTTTTGCATTTGTCTCGCATCAATTTGAACTAGTCTTGATGAAATTAACTTGCTCACTATTACATTTTTAATGCTTTATGCTCAGCAGAAAAATAATCTTTGCTCTTCTGTCCTAACAGGTTTGTGTCTCGGTGAGCCCAACATCAACCTAGAGAAATAAATTAGAATTGAAAAGATATTCAAGCTTGCAACGTCACGCAGCAGTTTAGGGTGTTTGTAGTTTGAGTGTAAATGAAAAGAACCTCAGAATCCAATATAAAAGAGCAGCCAAGATTAGATCATGTTTGCAAAAGTAGAAATCTCAATCTTGTATGATAGTTCTACTAAATTTCATGTTTTAGATATTACTGATTTCCAGCTGTCATATGTTGTAAATAAGCAAAACACTGACGCATGCATTCAAATTTATAGTGATTTCATTGTATTTCAATTGGTTGCATAAAAAATCTATTGCATTTTTTGAATAACCATTTTAGATTCATATGTATTTCAAATACAACGTCCCTTGGTAGTTATTCCACATTCTTTTTCCCTTGGTCTTTTAGTTTTTTTCCTCTCACTTTTCTCCATCTGTCTAATGTTATTTCATTGAACTGTTGCTGCTGCTTCTGATGATGTTAATGATGGTGATCATAATCATTACAGTGATAGACTGTGTTTTATTTGGCACATGATGTGTGCGACAGGGAAAAAACAAAAACATGTATCTTATTGTCTGTATATATAACTCCAGTACATCATTGCATAGCACATGTAGCCAAGATTATTCACGTGTTGGCCCTCTCATTCAAAATTGTGGAGTCCTGGTTCACACAGGCACCCTGCACACAAATCTCTCCATGAGACAATCTTGACTACAACACTACCATCTGTTCCTCTTTTGACTGAACCTGACTTAAACTGTGATTGTGTGCATTAAACAGCGCACTCAGTAAGTGCTGCTTTTTCCCCCTATCTCTCTTTAAGACTAGTAGTTTCATGACACACTCAAAATCTCATTTGTTTTTTTTTTGTTTTGTTTTTTTTGACTCAGCTGTATGTACGGCCTCACATTGTTGATTTTTTCAAATTTATGTCAAGCATGGAATGTGTGCTGTTGGAATTGAGAAAACAAAACATCTCTCTCTCTCTGTCTTCCTCTCACAAATACACACACACAGACACACACACACACACACACACACACACACAGACACGCACGCACACACACACACAGACACGCACGCACACACACATACACACTCTGGTTTTTCTCTTCTCGGCAGCACACTCATGCAAACACGCACACTCTCTGCTACGGCAACAAGGGAAACAAACATCATTTCTCACCCAGTCTGCAGCGCTTACATTCACATTAGATGCCAACCACTGTGTCACTCAAAGCCACAGAATACAATCTATTGAACACAATAGCAGCTTAGTGTCAGACACAGAGCAACAGTAAACTGTGTACGCTCTAATATATCTGGGGTTTTTCAGCTTAATGAGCATTCCTGCTGAGAGTATCCCACACCAAATACTGTTTACATCAACACAACATTCTACTGTTATTTATTTATTTATTTATTTTTTACATTATTCAGACCATTTTGTTTACAGTTTCTTACAGGTTCTGGGGTTATTTGTAGTACTGGGTACCTCCGGAGATGCAGAACAACAAGAAACAAAAAAAAAAAAAAAAAGAAAAAGAAAAAACAAATTTTTAATGA
>VUQS01035100.1:0-10761 GCA_015108495.1 Heterochromis multidens | reverse complement strand
TAAATGGAACCATGAATTCTGCTCTCTACCAAAACATCCTGAAGGACAATGTCCGGCCATCTGTTCGTGACCTCAAGCTGAAGCGCACTTGGGTTCTGCAGCAGGACAATGATCCAAAACACACCAGCAAGTCCACCTCTGAATGGCTTAAGAAAAACAAAATGAAGACTTAGGAGTGGCCTAGTCAAAGTCCTGACCTGAATCCAACTGAGATGCTGTGGCATGACCTTAAAAAGGCAGTTCATGCTCAAAAACCCTCCAATGTGGCTGAATTACAACAATTCTGCAAAGAAGAGTGGGCCAAAATTCCTCCACAGTGCTGTAAAAGACTCATTGCCAGTTATTGCAAACGCTTGATTGCAGTTGTTGCTGCTAAGGGTGGCCCAACCAGTTATTAGGTTTTGGGGGCAATTACTTTTTCACACAGGTCCATGTAGGTTTGGATTTTTTTCCACTTAATAATAAATACCTTCATTTAGAAACTGCATTTTGCGTTTACTTGTGTTATCTTTGTCTAATATTTACATTTGTTTGATGATCTGAAACATTTAAGTGTGACAAACATACAAAAAAAAAAAAGAAATCAGGAAGGGGGCAAACACTGTTTCACACCACTGTATGTCTTCCCGTCAATTTTAACTACAGCTACAATAACTGATATTTACAGCATTAAGGATTTTTTTTTTAGGTTTAGCTCACATTTTGTTGATATCCTTTAAAGTTACTTCCTTTACTGTAGACTTGGCAGAAATGCAAGCACACACATTTTCAGGTCACCTGAATGGTCTGCAAAGTGAAGAACTGCAACATACATTTAGGGCTCTCTGGGTATATGCAAGCCTACAAAAAGCATCCAGTTGCTCTTTAACTCAGGTCAGGTGTAGGTTAGTTCAGTATGTGGTAGTGTTCACACAGTGCTTCTGTGTAGAACCACAATAAGTTAGTTAGGGCAAATTTGCTACTCAGTGTGGTAGCTAGTTTTTACGAGTGGTGCTGCCTCTAATACGTTCTGCTGGTCATTAACGCGGACCTTTTACCATAAGCGCAATGTCTCATATGAACAGTGAACCATAAAACCCCAGGCTCTGTCACTCAGTGTCATTTAAGCCAGGGCTGATTGGAACTATCTCTGGCCTTTGCTTTCTCATCCTCCTCCCTGCTTGTGTTCTTTCCTGGTCGGTTCATGAATAATGAATGAGGATATATGCAGGCTGGAGCTCAGATATTAATGGAGCTAAAAAACAGAAGGAGAACCATCCTTTGTGCTGCCAGCCATTCCTTCTCTGCACTGCTGAAGCTGCCCCTGCCCGGTTGCCCCTTTTCCTTACCTTGCCTTTTCCTTCCTTAATCTTTCTTTCCTTCTGCCGCTGGTGGGCCGAGATGAGACATTGCTCAGCCTCCATTTCTCTCTTGAATAGAATTATTCCCTTCTTTCTTAGCTGTCACTGTGGGGGCAAAAGGTGGACAGTGACTATGAAACGAGACAGGCTAACTTTCAAATTGTAAAAAAAGTAGACAAAACTGTGGGAGATAAATGAAAAGTTGACTTGGCTGGAAAGTCCAAGGTGGCTATTGTCTGTTAGACTGTCTCTCATTCGTTCAAGGGCATGGCGCTGAGCGTCCTCCCTTGTTTGCCCTCATCCTGTCTTTCTTCCAGCCCGTCCATGATCTGTTGACTCTGGCCAGAGAAGCCCCTGGCTAAACTGTGGCATTCAAGGGCGAGAGGTACAGTACTGTCATGTGGAGGGCAGCTGAGTGAACACTAGTTTCATTGTTATCACCATACTCCACAATTTTAAAGCTTTTCTTTAAATGAACTGATAGAAATTTAATTTGATGTGTATTTTGAAACAAATCTAAATTGGCTTGTTGAGACCAAAAAAAAAAACATCTTGCTGAAACAGTCCATGTGGCACGAGGAGGCTGGCAGTCAGCAAAGTCTGGCCCCAGGCTGGCAGAGTCGCTGCCCATCCTTGGATGACTTGCCCAACAAGGCCAGAGGGCACAGATAATGGGCAGAGTCTTCTAACCCTTTATTTGTGCCAGAATGCCTCCACGTTCAACAATGTCAAATCCACACCTTATAAGGTCACAAAGAGACACACTATTCTGTGGTCCAGAAAACTGTGAATTGGCTACCGATTGAAGGGTGTGGTAGGCAGGCCAGACCAGGTGTCCTTGACCTCTGCATTGTAATCAGAACCTGGTTTATTTTATTGGTCAGTTGCTGGAAATTTCAATAGAGTAAATCACTTTCAAGTAATAGCACATTTTTATGAAGTATTACCATTAAAATGGACTTTTGGCACCTAAGAGAAACAATGAAGAGAAACTCTTTATGAATACAGCTCGTTTAACCATTTTTTCATGGTGGAGTCAAAACTGCTTTAAAAGCACTACATAATGGGCAGGGTGGAATCAGACATTTGAAAACAGTGGTCAGTAGATCCAATCACTGTGTTAACACTTATCAGTATAATCGTGTATTCTCACAGTCATTACTTTTTTCATGCACACACACATTGCACAGTTTTAACTTTGCACAACTTGTTAATAGGACTTGCAAGTTGGCAGCACTGTTTTGCTGTCCACATACTCCAAAGACTCATATAAAATATATTTCTACCACGCAGCAAGGTTTTGATCTTGGAAGGGAAGCAGAGTGTCAGTGAAATACCGTTAAAAAGAAGTATAGTTCAAAAAGTTTAAAATTTAACTTTTTGTGCTTGCTTGGGTGAACGTTTCAGCTAATTACGCACAAATCCCTCACGCTCACAGCTCCAATCCACCGGCACCGCTGTCTCGGCAGAGGACAAAGAAAACAAAGGAGACTGACAAACAAACAGTGAGTGAAAAAAAATATAAAAGAGAGTAAGCTTTCTTTCCATATAGCAGCTGAGCTGAGGCGACAGTGGCGTTTAATCAGTTGGTATTTCCAGCGCCGTCAGCGTGAGCAGCCTCGGCGGTGCAGCCCTCTGATCAGTGCTGGGAGAGGAGCTCCCCACCGAGCTGCTGCCGCCCCTGAACCACAGGTCAGTCCTTGGTGAGTAGGTTTCATTTGGCTGTCGCCTTCATAGTACCATCTCCTTCTCTCATTAAGATACAGTGCGTATCTGTGTGTACATGTGCACATGCATGTATTTATGGGCTTGTGTTTGTTTCTGTGTGTGGAGTGAATGCACCCCAGGACTAGCCTAAAGGGGATGTGGATTCCTGGCCTCCGCTGAGATACGGCAGCACAACTAGGATTTCTACCAGTGGGGGGGTTGTGTGGGTGTGTGTGTATGTGCACACGTGTAAATGTGTGTTAGAGAGAGATGCAAGACGCATCAAGTGACTCGGTGCCTCGGGGTCAGACACACATACATGCAGAGAAGGAGCTGGTGCTGCGGCAGGGTAAACAAGAGCAGGCTGTTAGATCTCATCAGCCTCATCACACGCTTTATTATGCTGATTTGGGAGTATACTGTAAGCTAATCAGGAATCCAGGAGTCACGGGGGGCACTCGGCTTAAAGGTTAGGCGTATAGAGAGAGGAAAACTAAACTCCTAACTTTATCTCCTTATTTCCACCCATTTTTTTTCCCTCACAAAACTCCACTGCCACAATACAGGAAGAAGTTGGAGCTCAAAGGTTGTAACCTTTCACCCAGGTTTGAAAAGCCCACTTCATGCCTGCCTTGGTTCATTTCAGAGGTGTGGGGTGATTGGCACTAGAGAGTTGATGTGGACTGGGAATTTTGAATTGAAGTCAGGACTCTGTCTGCCTGTCGCTATATGCTAATATTGGCCTTTACACAAATTCACAAAACACACTCCCAGGCTCATGTTTGTTCACTTGCATAAATGCATATGATTCTTATTCTGCACTGATTTACACAACAACATGGAATGTTATAAAGTTCACAACGTCTATTAATTTTGAGGCATCTGAATAACATTTCCCTGTTTATTAGATTTCAGGCTTCATGCTTACCAAATGTGAATAAAAAAGTGGCCTCTGGCTTTGAGGATGTGACTTTTTAAACATTTATGTTTATGACTTTCTTTGATAAGACATCACTCATTTTAACCTTTTCCAAAAGGTGGATGTGAAAGAAAATATATACAATTTTAATTTGGCTCTCCATCCATCCCCGCTCTCTCCTCGGTGACAGCCCATTTAACAAGCATACAGAAGGAACACACACTCACACAGAAAAGTGGCAGATTAGCAAGTTAGAAAACAAGTAACAAACGAGCAGCCAGACTGGTGAGAAAAGGCTGGTGAGAAGTGGGAGAGTTACCATCTTCTTCTGGTGACACATCAGAAACAAGAGTATTAATTAAGACTTAAATGCAGGGATGGACTGGTAAACAAAAACAGCCCAGGCAGGGCTGTCACCACCATCAACCACTGTGTGCATTAAAAAAATATACTGAAAACAAATGCAAGTGTGCAAAACAGATAGAAAAAAATGTAGGAAGTGAGTCCTCAATGGAATGAAAGTTATGAGTATTAAATGTAGGAAAAACTAAGCTAATGTCTGGGCAAAGTAAATGCTGGAGAGAAGGTAATTAAAACCAAGGATTATCAGCATTAATCGCTTATTTATAGTTACATGGTATGGCACATGTTAATGCTTTTACTGCTTTACAAAAGAACTGTTTTCAGAGAACAGAACTTAAAATCAAACCCTGTACTTATATATACATATGGCTACATGACATACACACATCTACAGTAGTTTAGATACTATATAGCAAAGCTTGTTAGCTACTTGGCCAACAAGCCTTCCAACACTCACTGACCAATTCCACTTAAAAGTTTCATACCATCTACATCAAAAGAAAAGAAAGAAAGGTCTAACTGAACACCAGACTTCTGCACAGACAGTAAACAATCATAAATCACTCATTCAAAATAAGGTCAGGCAGGAACAGTCCATGCTGCTGAGTGAGAAAATTCATTAGCCCTGAAACACAAACAGCTACATTCAGAGAAACAATACATGCTATGTTTTTTTATTCACCCACTGCCAATTATAAATTCACTGACCTTCATGGTGGCAACGTGTTCAAAAACTTGTTCCCACTGGATTTGAGCTGCTTCACTATAGAAAGTTCCACTTGAATTTTGGTTAAGTGTCCAACTCTCTCCTGTCCACTGGTGCTCTGATGCTGACTTTTTTTTTCACGAGCTCTGCCTTTTATCGGGTTTTGTTCTCAGTTGAAATTCAAGTTCAAATCTCAAAGCTAATAACAAAATACACACAATATCATTATTAATGTGCACACCCTCCAGGTTGGTTATTTTAAATGCTGTTACTATCTTTCTGTAGTCTCAAAACTCATGGTAAAATTGTTATTTTGCATGACTATCTCTACAGAATGTTACAGGGAAATATTGCACTTCTCAGGGTGAGTGAGACCACCTCAATTGCATATAAATAACTGTAACTGTTACAGTAAGTAGCCCATAGAGCTATGGGCTGCTTACCTCAAATTTCAAGGAAGAAGACCATGCCCAGATTTACTGTGGCCATTTGGAGGGGAACTGATATTAGTGTATGCTGGGAGTCACTGGACTAAAATACTGCATATTAATTGCTTAAGTTTAAAGCATAGAGGTCAAAGGTAAATGTCGTAACAGTGACATCAACTTTTGGTCTGTGGACTACAGTTTTGAAACCTTTAATTTGAAATTTTGGTGCTGTCCAGAGTATCCAGATCCCCTGGACTGTCTTTCCCTGATCCCGGAGCTTCTCAGTTTCCTTTGCCTCTGTCTGTTGGGATCCTTCACTGTGGAAAAGGCCCCTGATTAAGAAAGTGGGACTCTTTATTGTTCATTGGCTCTGATTGGTTGTTCATTCTCAGGTAGTATGCTCCACCAATCAGCTTCAGGTGGGGTGATGTGGGGATATTACAGCTTTGATTGTTAGATCAGTGGCTCTTGTCAGCTGTCCGGAGACAGGAGGGTCACATGTCTAATCTGCTTACAATAAGTAACTGCGACAATATCTGGAATAAATAAGGATGTTTATGTAAGTTTTTGTGTGTTAGAGCCTTGACCTCAGTTCAGGAGAGGAGGCTTGAGGTGAGAAGGAAGAGGATGACATTTTATTAAGATGCCGGTGACATTGTCTCTTTCCTTTGCGTTTTTGCCTCTTTGGGGAAGGGGACACCTTCTCTGATGATAAAACATAGGTATGAACCTTCATATCTTGAGTCTGAAGGTCCAAGCACGAATTTAAATGTCCCTTTACAGCACATGAGCGCCTGCGATTTCTCTTCTCCTCCACCTTTGGCGTACTACGTAAGTGGCCGGTCTCTAGCCATGTACATAAAACGTCATTAGTCAGAAGGGAGATGTCCTTCCCAGCCACTGTATTCAAATATGGTGGCGAAACATGGCAGCTTCCACAAACAGCAAACACTCTCCTATGTATTTTTAATACATTAATTATAAGTTTATGAGAATGCATCACTTAGTTATTACACAATATTCTATTTATATTTATGACTACAGTATCCTTTTTTTCTATTAAATAACTTCAAAAAATTATACCTTTAAATCAGTTCATTGTTTTCTAACAAATTTAACTGTCTTTTGTGGCAAAACCCACTATGTCCTTGTATGCTTTTTTTGCAGATACTTGTAAGTCCAGCTCTTTGGACCAGACATAGGAAATGGTTGCAAAATCACTAAAGAGGCAACTGGAAGTATTACAAATAATAAAAGAACAATTCAAAATGACACACTGAACAAACTGATTAGCAATAACCATCCAGTACAACCACATACACACAATGTCAGCACACTTTACTGCTTAAAATAACAGAATAAACAATAAACAGAAGACATTAAACACACACTGTGCTCAAAATAAACAAAGATAAATATGGAATTGATATTAAAATTATATAATGTATAAAAAAAACTCAAATAACTTTAAAAAGAGTGTATTGCTGTATTGGTAGGTTAAAATCCAACGTAGTGTGGCAAACAACATTATGATAACAGTCTGAACAAACTGATAAACAAAACATGACCTTTTTGGAAGTTATATGATCTGATTTGCATCTTCTGATTGGTGGTGCTGTGAATGTAGTGACTTTTGCTGACAAAGGGAAGCAGCATTTAGAGGTTTTTGCCACCAAACAATGTTGATTATCATATACTGCTCACTGAGAGCTTTTACTTGGTACTTTTATGTCATTTTTTATGGAGATGGCATTTAGAAGCTTTTGCATCTGAACTCTTCACTTGTTATGAGGGAGGACCTTAGTTATAAAGAACAAAAGTTCAGGGTCCATGGGGACTGACTTGTTTTGGAGCCAGCCTCAAGATTGTAGGTGAAACATCTCTTGATACTAAGAGAGGTCAAATCATCAGTGATGTTACCTGGGGTCATCGTGTGTTTCGGGTCTTTAAACATCATACACCCTTGCCCAGGTGACCCAGCCAGGGTTGATCAGACCCTAGCTTCTGTCCTAGCAATTGCCCATGAATGTCCCCTCTTCATCTACAGCAATCTTGAGGTTTTCTCTGTAGCCTTATGATGTTGCAAATGGCTCTTCTCCTCTTTACTCCTGTGATGCCAAGCACAATTTAGGCCCTGCAGAGCGACTACTTCATGAAATCCCTGCACCAAACCTCAAAAGGGAAGTACCTTGCCCTCCACCCTTGCTTCTGAGAGTCCTTGACCAGGCCATTATACTTCTCTTTTTTTCTTTCGAAGGCCTCCTCCATACACTCTTCCCATGGTACTCTAACCTCCAGCATAATAATGTTCTTTGTCACTTCTGACACCAACACAATATTGGGCCACAGGGTGGTTTTGACTATGTGCCGAGGGACTTCAGCTGGCGTTGTAAGTCTATCTTCAGCTGCCAATCCTTTGCTAACATTAGAAGACCCACTGCTGCCTTAGGTGTTCTGCTGGATCTCTCTCCTGCTTTTATGAAGCAGATGGTCAGCTTAGCTGTCCGTGTGCGATGGCTGTCGGCAATGGCAAATGCAATGGGCTCTGTGATGGATTCAAGCACCTTGTCATGCCTCCACCAATACCAACCTTCAGCAAGAGCTTTGGTACAGCGGCTGAGGATGTGCTCGAGGGATCTCGTTTGTTGGCAAAGAGTGCATTGTGGTGATTTGGTGAAGCTCCAACGGTAAAGATTGGATGGACTAGGAAGGACATCATAAACCGCTTGGATTAAAAACCTGATACAGTGTGGTTCTATTTGCCAGAGGTCTGCGGAAGTGATCTTCCTGTCCTCCACTTATTCCCACATGGTCCAAGCACCCTGCCCAATCCAACTGCTCTGCTTGATCTTTCTTCTCCAATCATTGCTCTCACCTCATCCTGAATGAGTCAGTATCTCTCCTTATTCTGAGCCTTGTCAAAGTGGTGGCTCGGATAAGATCCCAGGCCAGCTCTTCCCCTTGCCACTGTCCCTACCAGGACTCCATTATCCAGAAGTGACTCTGCTTGTTTCATTGCCTCTTCGGCCCTTCACTTCCTGCCAGTTCTCACTGCTACTCCAGCCTTAGAGACTCTTGGGTCCCTTGACTCATGGTACTGTAGCAGTTCCCTGACTTGCAAAACCTTAAACTCCTCCATAATGGATTTCAAGGGGAGCCTTAATTTGCTGCTGTTTCCACAGAGGGCTATGCTGGTCAAACTCCTTGGAAGGCCTAGCCATCTTCTGAGATATTGACTCTCCTCTCTAATTCCTTAGTGGTGCATATGGAGAACTCATATATTATCAGAGGCCAAAGAATTCTTGGCAGGATGCCATACTGGTATATCCATGCCTTGAAATTTCCTGGAAGACCTGTCGTCCTCACTTTCTTCAGCGAATTCTCAAGCTCGTCACAAGTGTTCTTAACTGCTGCTCCATCTTTAAGTGTGCTGTTAAATATTTTCCCCAAGCTCTTAACGGGTTTTACTGAGATGGCTGGGATTCAGATTCAGATTTCAGATTCAGATTGGCAGGCCTGTGATGGTAAACTGGAATCTGTTGCTCACTTGACCTTTCTTAAGCACCAGGGACCTTGATCTTGCTGGTTTAAATGCCATTCTTGCCCATCCCAACACCCTCTTTCTGCACTCTGTCTCTACCAATTTTACCAACATGTTCATTGCCAGGGCAAAAAGAATCATTGAGATGGTACAGCCTGTTATAATCCCGATCTTCAGCCTGTACCACTCAGATGTTAAAGGTCCTGCAGTGACTCTTAGACTGAAGTCAGAGTAGTAACCCAGGATCAGATCTTTCACTTTAGCTAGCACATGATATCTCTCCAGTGACAAGCTTGCGGGGGATAGAACCATAGCTATTTGCCAGGGCCAACCACAGCACTGTCAGGTCACCCCTGTTCTCCTAAGCATCTCGTAGTAGCTGTGTAACCTCTAACCACCCCAGTGTGCTCAAGGCAGACAGGAAACCCTGGTATGAAACTCTTCTGTACCTATGTGTAAATATATTGGTTCTTGAAGAGGAAGTCTTCCAGCCATTTTGCCACAATGCTGAAGAAGATTTTTCCTTCAAGACTGAGCAAGGATATAATTCTGAACTGGCTAATATGTTTTGAATCTTCCTCTTTCAGAATCCACACATCTTCTGCGGAACACCATTGCCGTGCTGCCCTGCTGCCCTTGTCTCCAGATGACCCAGATAATCTTCCAGAGTCGATGTAAAAGCTTTGGACAATGCTTATATACCTTGTATGATGTTCCACTAGGTCCTGGTGCTGAACTGGCCCAAGCTTTCCTCACTACATCCCTTACTTCCTGCAGGAATGTCTCTCTCAGCCAGTTTCACTGGCTCTGGTGGTTGTATCACTGCCTGGCACGGGCCCAGGTCTTGCTCCCTGTTGGGGTCACTAAAGGTGGTAGTGAAGTATTGTTCTAATTCCTCTTTAGAACAGGCCAGGCACCCACTGCGCCTTTGGCCAAGGTGCAGCTTGACAAATCCAAATGGGTTGTTAACAAAGGCTGACCTCTGAAAGGCTGTCCCTTGAAATACTAAACTAGCTAAGCTTGAGCAAGCCAGAGTAGTAAAAGTCTGATTGCACATTGGTGTATCACTAATAATCTAATAAATTAATATATAACACCATATAAAAATTTTCTGGAATGAATATTTTTGGATACTTCAGAAATAATACCTACCACCATATTTGGCTGATAACTTTTGTTTTTTTTTTTTACTTCAGGTAAAAACAGTTTTTGGGGGGTTAGTTTCCATTGTATAATTATTAGTTGTATTATTGTATTATATCTATTACAATATTATTGTTACTTATCTGTCATGTAGTCAAATTCGAGCACTAGAGAGCTCCTTCTTGTGGTCATGGATCATTCCATCTCAAATCAACATGGGCCCTCTGCTCAACCGTCTCCGATTTGTATGAAAATTTTATGGTCCAAAGTTTGACATACACTACCAGTCAAAAGTTTTGAAAACACCTTCCCATTCAATGTTTTTTCTTTATTTTCATGACTATTTACATTGTAGATTCTCACTGAAGGCATCAAAACTATGAATGAACACATATGGAATTATGTAGTAAACAAAAAAGTGTGAAATAACCCAAAACATGTTTTATATCTTAGATTCGTCAAAATAGCCACCCTTTGCTTTGATCACTGCTTTGCACACTCTTGGCCTTCTCTCAATGAGCTTCATGAGGTAGTCACCTGAAATGGTTGTCACTGCACAGGTGTGCCTTGTCAGGGTTCATTTGTGGAATTTCTTGCCTTCTTAATGGGGTTGG
>VUQS01035099.1:7652-35618 GCA_015108495.1 Heterochromis multidens | reverse complement strand
TATATATATATATATATATATATATATATATATATATATATATATATATATATATATATATATATATATATATATATATACATAAAAATGTTTCCTTTCTGATCAGTCAATTCATGGTGTCGATTTCTAGTTTGCTTTTGATCTAAATTGTTTCAATAGTTTTGTTTAAACTTGTAGCTCAGTTTGCAATTGGTGGCTATTGTTGCTAATACTTTTTAAATATAATATTACATTTTCTTCTGCCCTTTCTTTCCTCATTTCATTGAACTTTACTTGTATTGTGTGTGGTATTGACAACTCTTTTTAAAACATCACTGAATCCCTTGTGAATTTAGATTAATTTTTAAATTGGACAGATTTCTTCCAGTCCATAAAAATGGCTGCAGGAAGCTAGATCAGTGGCCACAAATGTTTTTGCCCCACTATCTGTGTGGTATGGAGAACTGAAAATGACATAGTTATAAATACATCAATAGATACATGGAAATGCATTACAATCTATAGATTAATAAGGACTACCCAATTTTTTTAATTATACTTGGTGCATTTATTGGCATATACATTTTTATTTTGGTTGTTTCAGGCCTCCATACAAAATATTTTCATCAACCAGCTGTATCAAAATGCTAGCACACTAGTTTATGTTTACCCGCATGTTGTGCCTGAGTACAGACCTACTGATAGAGCTGTATACTCCTGCATATAGGGCCGGGCTTTGTGTTAAGTTACCTCAAACAAAACAATGCACCTGCTCTCCAGACTTTACCTGCAACTTTCAAACAAATGGACTAATATAACTGAAATTAACTGACAATCTTCTGTCTTTAAAAATTGAGACAGCTGCTTTTTTAAAAAAAGGAAAAGTGGAAAAAAACTACTACCTAGGAAACAAAAACAAAGACAAAAAAGTAATTTGAACCAAGAAGCACAAGGACATAATGTATCAAAGTGGTAGATTGCTGGTAATTAGACAATACAGTTAAGAAAAGCCGGCAGATACAGTGGAGACAATGTCAAAACAGACGATTCAACATGATGAGGAGAAAATCAGAGAGAAGGAGGAAGTAAATCTCCCTGGGGCACAATTATGCCCAGGCAAGGATTTTTGTTTACCCATGCCTGGCATAGACATCTGTTCGCACAGCACCCGCCTCTCCTGTGAGCCAATGTCACCCAGCCAACAGTACAAAACGCCCCCGCTGAATTATTAAACAATGCTGAACTACTGCTGGTGCTGGAGATGTCCAGGAGAAAGGAAGCAAAAACCAGGAAATTACACTCATTATTGAAAGGGTTTGTAAATTATAAAGTAAGTTAAGTTATGTCTTACTTTACACTACTCATTCACATATTTAAATTTTAAAGTATTACATAAGTGTGGGTTATCTTGATGGCCACGTCTGTGGTCTGGCACAACAGTTACAGTATGTGATCCTAGACTCCATTGAACATTAACACTGTATACTTTGTGTAGCTGGCTTTGCTTTGTTTACTAATTTACTGTGCTGCTGCACTGAAGCCATAATTATTGGTTGTCTCATAATTATTGGTGTTATTCTCTCAGGTTTAAGAGCCTAAATGATTTGTCAATTAATTAATAAGTCTGTGGTTAAACAATAATGTACCTGTACATTTTTGGCCTCACCGTCTCAAATGTGAAGATTTGATGCTTTTCTTTGTGGTAAAATACATTTAACTGATGGCTGGAGGAAAAAAAAAAAGACATTTTTTTCATTGTGTTACTGTAATTTTAAAGACATGATCAGTACGAAAAAAATCAGCACATTAATAGATTAGTTACAGTCAATGGAGCCTGCTTTTATATTAAATTGAACCAGCTGAGTTAGAAGAAACCACTTCTTTATTGGCCAATAACACCCAGACTTTCTCACCTACATAGTATTTTCTCTCTATCACAAAAATTTTCCATGATATGGATCCTTTAAGTTGGTTTTTCAATCCACTCTTTTAAACTCTTTACCCTTAACTGATCCCCTCATCATTTTATTAAGCCCCCTTCTTTCCTCTCCTTGTTCCCTCTTTCTCTCCTTGTTGGAGAACCATTTTGGACCATTACTGTGATTACGTGACTCAGAGGATGGGCAAAGAAAGGTAGAGGACAAGGATGATGGGAAAAAAAAGAGTAAAGCCATGCTCTCTCATGTGCTACCTGAAGGTGACTCCTTTCCTGCTGAAAAGCGTTTACACAGCTCTTTCAACACGTGCCAGGAGAGTGCATTAGGAAAGGAGCATCTGATTGGGGAGATGGACTCCATCCCCAAACTGAAATAATCAGAGCCATCGAGTCACCAGGAGCCAGCTGGCTGCCCTGGAGGATTGCGATTCCCTAGAGGACAAACTTAACTATGAACCAGTTCTTAAAGAAATACTGAGATACATGCAGAGGTATATTGTGTGGATTTTAAAGTAATGTAATGAACAACTCCTCCTTCTTGGAAAGCCTTGCATAACAAAATTTGTGGAATTATTAACTAATTAATTAATTAAGGTAACTAATAACCAAAGAAACCAAGAAAAAGGGAAAGTCAATGGCAAAGGGTTGAAACTGCCTTTGCCAATGTGAAGTGACTGTGTACCAAGTAAGGAAAAGTGGATGAGTGACTTCCTCAGTCTCTAGTGACTCAGTCATCCAAGTGGCAAAACGCTTCTCCCACTAAAACACTACGTCCAGATCAACAGAATCAACTTTCTGGGATAAACTAAAGTAGCTAAACACCTTGAATGTCTGCTAGTGCCCATCTGTCAGCTGCAAAACAATGGGAGACAGCAAATCCCTTCATACAGATACAGCTTCATACTGTGCATAATTATTAGACAACTAATTTACAAAAAGTCATTTTCACAACAAACTTAATTAGTTAAATAAAATGACAAAAAATTGCCTTTCAAAAAGATTTGGTAATAAATGTAACCACCCTTTTTCATTACCATGCATCCATGCAGTACTTCAGTTTCTTGATAAGGTCACAATCGATTGAATACTAACCACAATTTCTCAAATGCTGTTCAAAGACGTGTATTGCCTTCTGTCACTGTAATTTTCACAAGTCAGGTGAGGAAGAGGGACCGTGTCATTGTCTGGTCTTCTAACCATGTAGTGGAGTACTTGGATGCATGTGGTGGAACATAAATGATCATTTCTTTCTTGAATGCTGGAAACTTCTTTATACCCTTTCCCTGCTTTTTACTTTCTCTTTCATTTCAAAAAGATAGATAGATAAAAGAGGGGTGAAACAAGGGCCAAAAAGGCTTGGAGACGCTGCTGAAAGGAAACTCACATCTTGTACTGACAAGTTTTTCACACTGTCTTACAGAGAAGAAGAAGAAAACACAAAGTGTCAGGGATGAAATCCTAAGTAGCTTTGTTCCAATCAGAACTTTCAGAATATAATCAGAGGGAAAATCCAGGCAGCAAATGCACAACCAGTCATGTAGGTTTCCCCACATGGGGAGAGTTTACCATAAAAGACTTTCATATGATCTTTGCCCATTCTACCCACCGTTACTTGACGGTAAAAATGAAAAAAAAAAAAAAAAAAAGAAAAAAAAAAAAAACCTGAAACAAAAAAACAAAAAAAAAAAAAAAAAATCCAAAGAAACTCTAAACAGTAAATCCTGATATGTCTTCATTTTAAGATTTCTTTTTTCTAATATTATATCAATTTTCTACTCTCTGGCTTGGTCCATGAAGTTATGAGAGAAAATATCTGGGTCCTTGTCTGAGGATTTATTTCAGTTTTCTGACAACCTAGGCAGTTTGAGTACACTTGATTTGTCTTGAGCTATTTTCTGAAAATGGCTGCCTTTGGCTGCAGGGGTTGGCAAGAGTGTTAAAACTCAGTCTTAAAGAGTTTTGAGACTCTGTATAGGGAGAGCAACAAAGGACGTAAAGAGTTTCAAAGCTCCGTAATGACTGATCCATCTTATCTGAATGGGTTCTGCATAACTAGCACCTTTCACAGTTTATACAGATTTACATAAATCCATTTTCATATAGAAAAATCACTTGAGCTTCATAACCCCACATTAAAATGCCAATTATAATATAACCAAAATGTGACTCCGTACTGCATATTTAATCTAATGGACTTTTCAAGCACACGCTTATGGATTTGCTTTGTTTTTGACCAATGATCAGCCTCGATAAATGTATTTCATTTGAGGTTCCGCTAAGGTTTTCTTTTAGCTTTCAGGTACTCTGCAAATGTTCCATTAACATTTAAATATCAGTTTTCACTGTCATTTTGATTCATCACAGTGAGGTAAGATCAGGTTATCGTCGTGGTAGAAATTTGCCTAAAGCATGTGAGACATGAAGTTCCCTTATATTCTTGCCACATGCTGCTTTCAGTGGCTGATGCAGAAGAATTACATTTTTTTTTCCACAAACCTCCACATAAAATCATTTTAAAAAGCCCCTCAGTGGTTATTTAAAATCATGCATTATTTAAGAAAATATAGTGTTGAAGCTTGATTTCTGTGGATTACAGGTGCAGAGTTAATTCTGTACCTGTAATCACTGCGTTAGTATTCTTGTGCTTTTTTAAAAGTTTCAACTTCAAGGTGTCAGGGCACACTTTGACCCAACTTTCTTATTTACAGCTGAAAAATTTATCTTTCCCTAGTAAACTTATTGCCTTCTCGTTACATCTTTTCTGACTTTGTTTGAAAGGGTGGTTTTACCACACATAGCACCTTTATTCACTTGTTCCTCTCTTTTTCTGAAACTACCTCTGATCAGACTGCCTCTTGATTTTCTCTGTAAGGTAGCCTGCTCTAATGAGAGCCCAGCATCAAGCCACACACATACAAGGGATCACAACTCATTTACTACTGAAAAATGTAACCCAGAGCCCAAGATCAGTGTCAAACCAGCAAAGTTATGCTGTGTGACATTCATGTCAAATGCAAGTACAAAAGAGGCACATACTGAAAAATTAAAATGTATGTGTCAGGGAATGAGTGTTTTAAAAATGTATGTTTTACAGAGAGCATTAAGCCTGATGGGTAATAAATACATGCAACACACTATTAAAAATGTATAATTTTGTTCCCCTCAATTCTATTGTTCCCCTTGAATTGAACAAAATGGGGCATCATTTGTTATTTTATGCAGCATATTCCAAGACTCTTTTACTTTCAACTTTAATAACACACAGCATGTTGTTTTAAGAGTCTCTCGGTCTGTCTCATGCATTGACAAACACTTCCACGTCAATACTGCCAATTTCACAGTTTTAAAAAATGTAGAAATAGCTTCTTTGATCAAAGATGGACCAGGAGTCTTGTCCACTTGGTGATGTAGGTTTGAAAACCTGAACTTGTAGAAATAAACGTGAAATCACTACTCATTAAAGACGTGAATATCATGTTAATATCATAAAATGTATTTTTGCGTCAAATCCACATTTGAAGCTGTTGCTACCAGTGCAGCATAAACACACTGAATTATTCAATCTATACTGTATAGCATAGGTTTGGAGAAAGAGTATTCTCTCTTTTACACATCAATCAACACATGCATGTCTTCATATTTTAGCAGTAGGTGTACCTTTAATTAAAAAAAGAAATGATTGAGTTTGCCATTGAAATGAGAATAATTGACATACTCGTGAAGAGCAGGCGTAAGCCTTTAATTCAATAACATGGCAGATTATGGGGGGCTTAGATTCCACCTTTGCTTGGAGTGCTCCCAGTGGGGAATGGATCCATTTGGCCTGGAAAACACGTTGATGGGAGAAAATAACAGCATCTAATAAAGTCACAACAACCCCCTGGAGGAGTTAAAAAGGCACACCAAATCTTATCTATCAGACTGTATTTCCTTTGCAAGAATAAAAGTGTCTAAGGAAAATATTTGTTGTCAACTTGGGCGGTATGCCACTGACTGGAGAATGTCACAACGTTAAACATTTTGGGTGGCCCCATGGGTTAAACTCAGCTGAGGAGTGCTCAACCTCACGTCCATCTTCAAAATGACATGCACAGTGCTGTGAAAAAGTATTTGCCCCCTTCCTGATTTCTTTCTTTTGTTGTTTTTTTTGCATATTTGTCAGACTTACATGTTTCAGATCATCAAACAAATTGTAATATTAGACAAAAAATAACCCAAGTAAATACAAAATGCAGTTTTTAAATGATGATTTCAAGGGGAAAAAGCTATCCAAACCTCCCTGGCCCTGTGTGAAAAAGTAATTGCAAAAGGTATATATAATCAAAAGGTGTCACTTAAAACTATCCATACTTTAAGTTGGTAATCCCTGCTAGTCAGTGTGGCAGTAGACAACTTTTCAGGTTGTGTACAAATAGGTTTCATATAGTCATATGTAGAATGTAGTAATGCAGGAACCATGGGCATGGGTTATACTGTAAATTAGACCTAACAATACAATTAACAAGAAGTTCAGTATACTCTAATATGCTGTACACTGGTGTGTAATTATGGGAACAACAGTTCAGTCTTACTTTTTGGCCTTTGCTGGCAAGTGGCAGTAGCAGTAGCCGGTGGTGCAGGAATGTTACCTAGGGCACACGGTGCAGAGGTCATGAAGATTGTATATAGCATGATTGGGATTAACAGGACAATGTGTGGACACCATAAAGCCAAGAGTTTAATAAATGTGCCAGATACATTTGCATGTGCATGCTTTTAGCTTTCTGCATGCAGACTTATCTTTGCTCTGGTTTTATGTTTCTGAGTGTCCGGATTGATGTCTAGTATCTATCGCTGTAACTCACAAGCTCACTTGGCATCACTGTTACAAGGGCCATATAACAAGCTGCAGCATCACTCTTTACTACAAAATGAAGCCAAGTGAAGAGTTTAATGACAAAGAGCTGATGAATGTTTTTACTGCATAAATGCCCATGCAACATCAAGAGGTTTTCTATACTATGTGAATCATCTTCAATAGTTTGTTCCTGTTTTATTACTGTCTAATAGTGAATTATTTTCCCATCCTTTAAACTGACTAAAATTATCAACGTGCATGGGGAGAATCAAATAAACGACCTTTCCTAGCAACATGAATGATGTCCAGAAAGGGCTTTACAAAAAAAAGTGGCATGTCAAAACTGACCAACCTCTCACACGGCTGTTATTTTCACAACCCTCCAACATCATTCCTATGCTGCAGACTGAAGATGTAAGTACAGGGGGAGGATGACCTCTGTGTTCTTTATGTGTCAAAGCAGAATATGTACAATATGCTTTCATTCTGTTCTACATTTTTTTTCTCTACAAACGTACAGGAATAAAGGGTTTCAAGGGCTTTAAAGTTACATAAAGAAGTTCAGCTCGGTGTCAAACCAACATGGGTGCACAGTATGTGGTACAAATTTTATGTTTGTTTGCGTGTTTTTAAGGCCTTAGTTTCAGAACCCTTGAAATTCTTCATCTCAAAATAGAACAGTTGTGTTTTAGAGATACAGAGAGAGCGAGAAAGAGAGAGAGGCCTTTGTCCGTGGGCCCACTGTTTAGTTGAAAATGCTGAGGTCCTGGAGTATACCACATAGGTGCAAATTTCCTGTTTCAAATCCTAGCAGGCTGAACCATTTGCTGATTTTAATTTTCCTTTCTTAACACATTTCCAGCTTAAATCTCAACTGTCACTAACAAATGAAGTTTAAAAGAAAAAGCGCCACACTGTAAGATGGTAAAAGACAGAAAAGAACCACTTCTTTTCTGCAGGTGGGATTAATAACAAGTGTAGTGCCATGTGTAAACCTACAGAAAAGTAATGTGTCTGTATCATAAATAATTCATACTGAAAGACACCAGAAAATCTTGGTTCAATAACCGATGTATTAAGAAAAATTATGGTATGTAAAGGCTTCAACATTCATGATCCACTCAAGTCTCAATCTGACCATGCACATGAATACACTGACACCTAAATTCTGACTCAATGCTTGGCTATGATAAGTTGAAGAGCAAATTATTAATGTGTATAGAGTCAGGAAGTGGTCTAAATTTTACAAGTTCCTAAATACAATGGTAAAGTCTTTAAAGAACAGAGTATGTCATGTAACCTGCATCTCTGCCTCTGCCCTGTACAGCTAAACCAACCCCTGCATAGAGCAGGTCCTGGGGGGTTTGGCTAGAGTCCAGCGCACACTTTGATGCAATGTTTTTAGGAGTTTGAGGGCAACAGGGCAGCAGTTATTTCTTCACTCCAGGATGGAGAGGGCCATAGGGTGCTTGTTTTACTCAGCAGTATGTAAGAAAAAAAGTTGTGGCAAAACCTTAGTGACAGATAAAATAACGAAATGTATGATGGAAACTGACATATGCAAGCTAAATTTATATATCTATAAAATAGGACATCATAAGGCTGTCACTAATAGTCATTTTCATTCTAAATGAATTTCCTTAATTATTTGATTGGACTATGAAATGTCAGAAAATTTTAAATGCCCAGCGATTCCCTAAAGATCCAGTTTATTGTCACAAGAAAAAGAACAAATTATCACAATTGAATCAGCTGGAAATACTCAATGTTGAACAGTGAATTGAGTAACTTAAATGCCATGCCAATGTAAAATAGTGGACTTTTCTGTAAATTCACTAATCAATTAGTTGACTAGCTCTAGGACACCCATTACTAACAGAACAGTGAATTAAAATCCATATTAAATTATTGTAGATGACAGATCTTTCCTCTTTTTTTCTTTTTTTTTTGTATAAACAGTTATTTTTGAGCCTCAGCGAGAGAGTCCACTGGACCATTTCTACAAACCCCTCTGGATAATGCTGAGTCCCTCTGAACATGTACACTAAGTCTCTGACCTTTCCTTTAAGCTAAACAAAGAAGGTTCTGAACAGACCATGGCACCAGTGGGGGAGGTCAATCCATTGTGGAAGAGGACACAGATGTTCCTGCTATTAAAGATTCAGAAGCTCCTGTGTAGAAGCGTATTTGTGTACAGCTGGGTGCGCCAGAGAAAGTAAGAAAGTTGTGAACAGAGATGATGAAAGTTTCCTGTTTTAGTGGTAGCTCTTCCTTTGCATGTGCATCTGTTACTTGTGTCTCCTAAAGAAATGTAAAAAGGAAACAAGATATGCAACCACTGCAAACCTGATGGCACTGATCGGCAATAACATATAGCACGGGAGTGATCGATTCAAATAGCATGAAAGACATGAAGTTATAAGATTGATGCAACACGATATGATACAATGTAATATAATACTATGCAATGCGATATAAAATACTTTATTTATTGAAATGATGATTAAATAATAATAATAATAATAATAATAATAATAATAATAAATTATTATTATTATTATTATTATTATTATTATTGTTGTTGTTATTATTATATTCAAGACTTTGTAAATTAAAGACTAGTCATCTGCTATTCAGGCAGACTGTTACATGGAAGGTTAAACCACATTTCATGATGAAATATTATACAGTGGTTCTTATCATGATTATACAACACCTCATGTAGTGACTGGTCAGCTATTTATACCCTGTAAGAGAATTGTTCTATACTGAACAATACCAAACCCATCAAAACACTTCCTTCAAGAAGTCACTATAACAATACATATAGAGCTTAGATGTAATTGTTTCCTGCGGTTTTTCAATTTTATTTTTTGGTTTGTTTTTATAAATTTTTACTGCTGTCTGTCTTCATAATAACTTGATGTATATGTATGTTTTTAATGTGCACTCTGTGAAGACTAGCAAGATCCCGAAACATAAACAACATAAAGACATTGTTTTGAAGGTGAACTTTGAAAGAATTGATCTCGTAACTGTTTGAAAAAGTACAACTAAAGATCAGTCCTTCTCAATGGCAAGATGCACAAGTTATGGTGTTGCAGTGTTCAAAGCAAATTCACTTATAATTACATTTCTTTTGTGTTAGGACACATCTGTTTTCTATATTCACATAAACTCTTTGCATGCTGTCCCTAAATGGACAGCACGAAAGACCTCCAGCAGTAGAAAACCTGTATGTCCATGTCAGCCTTGAGTTTTGGGATGGGTGCTTCTGCACAGATTAGGATAAGGCTCCCTATTCATATCTGAAGCCCCTCTTGTTAGCTCCTCTTGACACTTGTTATCTGACACTGACGTGCAGTTCAATAACTCAGACTCCCAGAGCTTGCATCTTCTGTGACAGTGGAGACAGAATTCACTGCAGATCTAATGACAGAGCAGGTATTCATGCAAAGAATATGTTACACGTTTGGAAAAAAAGCACTAAAATAAAACAAGATGTCTCTTTACTCTTTACTGTTTCTGCATTTGAAGAGAGAAAATTGCATCTCCATGTTTGAACATAGAGACATACAAAGCACTGGAGTTCTCTTACTGCAGTTTTATTTATTAAAAATATCCCACACTGTATATTTAAAACTCAAGTGCATAGTTTAAAGTCTACAATGTTGAGTCTATTTTTTTATGTTTAGACATTTCAAATCAATTATAATGCTAACAATTAATTTAAGATGGTCTGTATTTGGAAGTGACTGGTTAAGCCTTAAAAGAAGCTCATTAGAGGTGCATGTATATGCACATGGCACAAAAAAATGACATAAATAAACAAACAAGTCTGTTTTTTAAAACAGTCAAATCACAAATATTTCAACTTGAGAAAAAGTACTAAAATGTGAATTTTATTTTTTATTGTTGTTATATTATAAAGTATAGACAAACATTAATGTGTGTGTATACTTTATAATATATCCCTTACATGCTACAAAGTATGTCGACCATAAAAGTAAATGAAACCAGAAATCTCATATAGACAGAATTGTGAATATCCCTGTGGGGCAGAAAAAGATCGGTGCCTTCAAGGAGACGTGTGACCTACTTGGCTTAACCTGCCTTTGTTCGAGTTTGGTCTCAGAGCCAGCTGTGACACGTCTGCTGCTGTCAGCTGGAATCATTGGATGCAGGGCAGACGGAAGAAAAGGAGACAGTTTGCATGTGTGCTTCTCCAGCTTGTCTGCGTAGGCAAAGATGCCAGCTTGAAGTGCTGCATGTCTGTGCGCAGCCGGGCCACCTGGGAACACACTGACCATATGCACAGTAATGTTGGCAGACAAGCCGTGTTAACGGCAGGAGAAAGGCCATTCAACTCTGTTCATTTGGTCTGGCTTGGCTCCTAAAGTCTAGACAGCACCTGGAGACAGTAAGTACAGTACACACATCATGTATGTGCTGTAATATTATGAGAATACATGGTGGTAGATCAACTCATTTCCTCCACTGGAATGTGTTTCTTCACGTGGTATTTGGTTAAACGTTCTGCTTTACATTTTTGCTCACTTCAATGTCAATTAAGACAGGTAGACAGTGAATTAATGAATTTAATGTTAGATACGCAGTAGTATTTGCCCATGACCAACTTGATGGGTTAAAAAAAAGCCACAAAATCTTTCCTTCATCAGTTTGATCACAATATATTTAATTCCCCATATGACTAAGAAAATATAGCCTTTAGGGACAGAGAAATACACAGTAAGCTATGAGCACTTTGTTATTTCAGTCCCCTGTAAATCGTTTTTGTGCTTCAAAAATATTCATCAAATTCAGTGTCAGGAATTGTTTTTGCTGCCCCTGAGTCTCTTTCCAATCACTGGCTGGGGGTTTTACAGTAATACTATGTTCCTTATCTGTCATGACTTTTCAAGATACTGGAAGATACTGGAAGTGGTACTGTAAATGAGCCTCTAGCGAGACAAAGCTTTCGGCTTTAATTGGAGCGCTATTTATAACGAATAAAGTAGCAGACAGTCACTATGCCTTTATTCATTGCAGGCAATATATGTGAATTTTATTTCACAGAGAGCTTAATTTTCCCCTCCTCTGACTGTCAGTTCTGAGTATTTCGAATGGAGAGTTGACAACATTGCGGCACAGCTAGGTGACAGAATGACTGGTTTTAAATCTTAATTCAAACACAGTTTCAGATTTGATCAAGTTTGGCAAAAACTGAAGAACAATTATACCCATTTGTGGTTAAAGTCTGCCAAAGTCTAAATTCCTATTTATTTATCTCTTAATCCCAAAAGACATTAGTGTTGCTGGATTTTTTTTAAATCTGCAATTAAGCAATAATCTAACAGCTGCCTGAAAAGCAGAAAAAATGAAAAAGCTGGCTTCTTCAGCAAGCCTTAGGTATTATGTGTGTTCATCTGTGAACAGCTTACATTTATCTTTGCACTAACGCTCACAAAAAGCTCCCTTTTTCTTACTTTAAGGATGTTAAAGTAATTCTTTGTCCAGAGGTGGACTGATAATCTGATCATTCACGCAACATCCAGAACAGCCAGTGGGGTGACCACAGCTAATGGCTATTAAGCCTGAATATAGGAACACCCCCCCAGAATGATTGGCTGGTAGAGAGTGTCCACATATCTTTGAGTAACCTGCATTTCTATTCATATCCCTCTTACCTGTAGTATCTTAATTATGCTTAAATGCTCAAACTGTATGCCTTCTGAGACATGGTGCTGTTTTCAGACCTGTATAGCACAATATATTAGCAATATTTATAAAAAGGTTAGTGAATATTATCCTGACACACAGTTTTCTACATTACTAGGTGTTACTTACATTCTTTTCATTTTACAATCAGACATCTGATTTGAGTACAACTTAACCCCCTTCGTTCTCTTTCTTTTTTCTTTCTCCCCTTTTCTCTGCTCTCTCTTGCCAGGACTTGCTGAATGACAAAAACCTGCTGCCTATCATCTCATCACTTACCTGCATACTTAAGGACCAGGTCTCTCACTCCATCGTCTCCAGTTTGTACAGCTATTGTTGTGGTAAAGTCAGGCTCACTTAGCTTCATGCTTTGTTTTGCTTTCAAGTACTTAGCCCGTGCTCACATTTCCTCTTGCAGAAGTCCCTCGGTGTGTTGTCCAGTTGCCTGTGGCCTTTTGGAAATTCCTCAGTGACAAACTAAAACCTTTTGGACTCCAGTGCTCAAGAATACCTACAGGTCTTTCCACTCGCTCCTAACTACTGCTGCTTCCTCTCTTTCTCCTGTGGCAGAGCTCTTAAATTCTCATTGCATACTTTGGACTTCGGAAATAAACCTTTGAACTTGTACTGTGGTCTGCTTCTGCACTGAGGTCCATCTTTTCAAGAAAATTATGACACAGTAAGGCTGATAATTATGTGCTTGGACAAATAGTTCAACAGTTTAGGAAAAAAATGAACTAAGCCTAAGATGCAAAGAAAACAAAGAAATCTCTGTACGCAAGGGACAAGGGACAAGGCTAAAAGCCAATAGGCTTAAGGGCTTTTATGTCTGCTTATTTTGGAAATGATGTTATGATTACATAGAGATGCAAATGTTTAGTAGCTGTAACTTATGTGAGGGGCAAAAAAACACCACCTGAACTATGGCTTTAAAAATAAATAAATAAGACCAGGGGTGCTGCAATGCAAGAGAAGGACAGAGAGAAAAGTATCCCACCAGGTTTAAAACCAGGTTTGAAATTACATGACGACAAATCAGGAACATGCTGCAGTCTGAAACATAATTCAAGAAAAATGCTTCTCAGTCCTAAGTAAGCTGGTGGTAAGCAGTAGCAGAAGTAGCCACAGTGAGAAGGAGGATCTGGGTGTCACAAGAGAGGGATAGAGAGTTTAAACAATTCCACAGAATATTATTGGGCAAGTGGTACATAGGAGAAGTCAAGTAAATAGCTTTGGCTACGCTTCGGCCCATTAACTGCTCACCATAGCCGTCAAACAGTAAGCTGATAAATACAAACAGTGACATAATACATCACCCTGTATGAAACAAATCTGTAAAATATTAAACATTACTATGAAAAGAATCAAAAAATTTTATGCTATGATTTATCATATTATGATATAATATGTGCACTCTGGAGGAAGAACAACCGTAGTATTTAGTGACACACAAGTGGATTTGGTTAGCCATTATACTCAGCCTACTTAACCTTCAACCCCACTCCCCTGCATAACAAAAAGCTTGGAGTTATGCAACCTTGATAAAAACAAAAGCCTCAAGTCTTAAAATCAACGGTAAAAAAGTTATCAATAAACTTGTGTTTAATATTCTAAACTAACAGAGTAAAGTACGTGCACTATGATAATATATGTGCATAACATCAACACACTGAGGCATCCTTAATGAATACTACTACCATACCCAGAAAAGATTTATCAAAGAAATGTTCTTCTTGATTGTTTTGGACAGCTGGGTATCTATTGAAAATTTAAATATAACATTTGACTTTTTAAAATTGCAACAAAGTGAAAAACTGAACACACTGATGGGGCCCTAGATTAAACGAAATGTGCCAGCCAGCTTCTGCATCTCAGTGCTTGTAGATAAAGTCTCGGCTATCGCTTTGCTAGAAAATGCCTGTGGTAGTTTGATTCTTGAGATGGACTGTACGTTGCTGTGATTTCAAACGAGTGGGAGAGTGGCTGTTCCCAGAGCAAAGCCGGAGCTGACTCAGGCACTCTAACCCCTGCGCCCCAAATCACACAGCACTGTTATCTGCCAGAGGATACAATCAAGGAAACACATCAAAGTTCAGTCTCTGGAGCTGATTTGCTCACATGCATGCCTACAATATGGGTCCATGTATAAACAGAAACACATTTATTGAACCACTCACTAATTGCACATGAATACTCTGTAGCATGACTCATAATGGAAGTACAATTAGGTCTCTATCATTGGCTTTGAACCAAACATAGCTCTGACTTGTATGCAGCAATACTGCTTTCAACTGCAGCCCATCCACGTGCTAGTTTGTCTGATCCCACCGGAGGGAGCATCTGTGGGCTTCCTGCCCACCTGAATGTCAGCACCTTCCCCCACTCATTTTTGTCAACTATTTGAACTTCTCATTTACACTCCAACCTTCCTGCTTCTATTAGTGGTGTAGTCATGTGTGACATCAGTTGGGATATAGTCCAATGCCTGGGCTGGAGTCCAGAACCAATGTGCATTTTACTCCTGAATAAGCATGTGTGTGCATGTGTTTGAAAATGTTTCTGATATTTGCTCAGCTTGAAGACACTCTCATGTTGTCTGTAATCGCTTGTAATAATGTTGTTCAGGAACATTCTTAGCCTCCCCCTGTCCATATATCCAAACTGGCAGTCCGGTCTGTCTCAAATTTTGTTGACATCCGACAACAGTCAAGCTTGACATGTGCATCCATATTAATAAGACCATTAAGTCGTTTATTTGCCAGCTGATTTGCATTGCACAAGGGAGAGGACCTAAATCAAAGGGATTTCAAAACATTTCACAAAATTTGAAAATCAGATGAGACAAGCCGTTTATTTCTCGAACATAATGTGGCTTTTGGCCCTAAACTTCATTTGAATTCTAATTCCTTCATTAGGCAAATACGAGAGTGGCTGCGTCTGCACTAATTCAATTTGCTGAACATGTCTTTTAAAAAAAGGTTTAACATTGTACGTCGGCACGTGAGTACATGCATTAAATACAGCCTCAAACAAATCAACATATTCATAAGCATGTGAGCACGCAAACGCACAAACAATATGAATCTCCTCATATTAATCTTGTTCTTGGCCAGGACTCACTAAAATCTTATCTACTTGTCTGGTTGTCTCTGGCCTCGGGGAGGAATGTGCATGTGGCAGAGCCTGGCGGGGCAGAGTAAGACGGAGTCGGGATTTGTATGCGACAGGAGGCACCTTTAGGAGGAGTGTGTCTGGTCTGTCTGACGCTCAGTGATTCTCTGCGGGTAGGGAGCAGAAGCTTGCTCAGTTGGAGGAAAAGACTTATGAGCTTTATTGATCACAGGCTCATACAGCGGGTGGAGGAAAGGGTGGAGGGGGGTCTCCCTCTGAATAAAACAGAGTTGTTTTTTTTTTTTTAAATCAAGATCGCAACAGGTGAGGTAACAGAAGAATTCATCAGTGTCAGGGAGTAAATTAAAAAGATAAGCTCAGCAGGAGCATTTGTTTGTATTCTAAAAGAAAAAAAAATCTAATATGTTCTGTTATCGAGTCTGTGGACAAACAACAGCATGAACAATCTGGCTTCTAATACATCCACCAAAGGAAGATTATGACATCAGTATCGCTGGATTTAAGGGAGCCTGATGATCATTTCCCGTCCACATCACTGGAACAAATGATGCACACTCTGTTGCACGAAACACATGAAAATCATATGATCAACCTCTGGTTCCCAGGGGCATGATTATGTCATGTTTCTGCTACTTGGGTCAATCTAGTGATGACGTTTCTACTTTTAAATAATCCATCACATCAACAACTCTCACTGTTAGGTTTGAAGAAGTCACCAAGAGATTATGTCTGATTGTTGTGTTGTGAGGCAACCTTAAGTGATCTGCGTGGAAGTGAACGTGAACACAAACTCGCCTTGTCCCGCTGGAAGGTTTTTATAAACTAAACTGTAAGTTGGGAGTTTGAAAATGCCTTTGGGGAGTTGAGGACTTTTTTAAAAATAATGATTTCTATATCTTTTTTTTTCCTGTTTTAGTAGATGCCTGCAAATGTGGTGACCTGTAAAACAGCTGTAGGTGATTGGTAAGTCATAGAGGTAACTATAGTGGCTGTTTAACCTAAGAAGCTACTCCACAAAAAACACAGTCTTCTTCATTTGTTGCCAACAATACAGTATGTATATGTGCATGTGCTCCAGGTGATTTATGCAGCCTGTGGCCTGCCTAGCTACAGATTGATCAACTCTGTGACAACGGTCAATAAGCCAAACCGCCAACACCATTTACCTGTCTATCAGAGCTTTACCAGACAGCCATTCAGGAGTTGCTCATGCTTTCCACTGCATCTGTTGTTAAAAGAAAGTCTGTTAAAAAGAGTCTCATCAGACAGGTATATGAGCGAGCAGAGAAGTTAATGTCAGGGATCTAATTTTAAGATACTCTGTTGTGTTTTATGTTAGAGCCTGTTGCTGTGGTTTGGAGCAAGAAATCTGAGCTGAGATTGGTGCCCGAGCACAGTTGTTGGTAGTTTACCACAGCACTCCAGCATGGTGTCTAACCTCTCGCTGGACCCACATGTGGGGAGCTGCTTGTTTTGTTGAGGTGGAGTTATGTTAAGTCAAATGTGTTTGTGTGTGTATGTGCGTGCATGTGTGCGTGCGTGCAAAAAAAATCCTCAGCACCAGGTACATTTTTCAGAAAAGGTAAATATTGCGCATGAGCGATGGACTCTGACATTAAGCTCTGACTGAGATGTTGAAATTCAGTTTCAAGGCTGTGATGGAAAAAAAAAAGGCTGCACAAGGAAGACAAAGATGTCAGGTACAAGGACGGCTTTCAGTACAAAAAGATTTAACAGCTTTGAAAAATCTATTTCACAGAGCAGCACCACAGATACATTGTTAAAATATTAAATACTCCAGTGATTGTAACCGTTTTCGCTTAATCAGAATCTAATTATTTCCTTATTGATTGTTATGATCATATATTGCCTTTCAGTTTTAAGTTTGAATAATTTATACGGCACTTATTCCCACATGGCTACCTGTTTCAAGCCAGCATGAAATACTGATGAAAATTGGATTGATGACCTTCAACTACATACCAGATGAGTGATAATGAGGAATCAGATTTGTGATGGTCGGCCTGTCTTGACGTGACAGTCTCATGTTTCCAGATACCTGTACACTCCTGACGAATGTGTTTGTGACAGCAAAGCTGGCTTCCCTCCCTGGAGCCATTACTTTTCCTTGGCACACTAATGAGAGGCTACACTGTTTGAGGATGAAGCTTCAGTCTTGTGGCATACCAATACCACTGCCAAGATGACACAGAAGCTAGAGGCAAAACACAGGAACAGGTCATCTCCTCCTTAATCCTACCTGACCCTTTCCAAAATGCAGTATATAAATAGATACATACACTCACCGTACACTTTGTTAGGTACAGCTTCCTAGGTCTAGGTTGGACCCCCTTTTGCCTTCAGAACTGCCTTAATTCTTCATGGCATAGACTGAACAAAGTGCTGGAAACATTCCTCAGAGATTTTAGTCCATATTGACATGAGAGCATCAAACAGTTGCTGGAGATTTGTCAGCTGCACATCCATGATGCGAATCTCCTGTTCCACCACATCCCAAAGGTGATCTATTAGATTGAGATCTGATGACTGTGGAAGCCATTTGAGTACAGTGAACTCATTGTCATGTTTAAGGCTTTATGATGTGGTGTATTGTCTTGCTGGAAGCAGCCATCAGAAGATGGTTACACTGAGGTCATAAAGGCATGGACGTGGTCAGCAACAATACTCAGGTAGGCCGTAGCATTTAAATGATGCTCAGTTGGTACTAAGGGGCCCAGAATGTGCCAAAAAATATCCCCCACACCATTACACCACCAGCAGCCTCAACCGTTGATACAAGGCAGGATGGATCCATGCTTTCATGATGTTTTTGCCAAATTCTGGCTCTACTATCCAAATGTCACAACAGAAACTGAGACTTATGAGACCAGGCAACATTTCAGTCTTCTGTTGTCCAATTTTGCTGAGCCTGTGTGAACTGTAGCCTCAGTTTCCTGTTCTTAGCTGACAGAAGTGGCAGCCAGTGTGGTCTTCTGCTTCAAGGTTTGACATGTTTTGTGTTCAGAGACGCTCCTCTGCATATGTTGGTGGTAACGAGTGGTTATTTGAGTTTTTGTTGCCTTCCTATCAGCTCAAAGCAGTCTGTCCATTCTCCTCTAACCTCTGGCATCAACAAAGCATTTTCACCCAGAGAACTGCTACTTAGCGTACAGGCTCTCCTTGTCATTGAGATGTTGGACTATATATTTAAATTAATCCAAACCCTAGGGTTTGAGGATGCTTTAGTGCTTTAGTACTAGTATCTTTCGGTTTGCCACTTAATTGAAATGCCCACTTATGGCATCAAGTCAACAGAAATGTAGGCAGCTATTCTGTACTGCTTAGTAGGACCAATGCGTGAATACATGGTTGAAAACAGGCAACTTGACCTTTTTAAAATATCCAGTGCTTTTGTTAAGTAGTAGCACAATTGAAATTTTACCAGTTTTAAAAATCTCTAATTAATCTCCAAGACGAATGTCCTGAATAAAAGGTAGATACAGTAGGGTGTTTCTGTGGCTGCCAATCAAACTGCATTTTTTTTTAGTTCATCACAAGTTCCCCCGCTGCTTTATCTGTTCTTTTCCTAGACTTGTTTTAAGCAATTATTCGCCTTTGCTACTGTTATGACACAATTAAATGAATAAAACTTTGGTAAACAACAGCGGGCTACATTTAGGGGCATTTTTTCACACCTTCTTGCGACTTTTCCCATGTTTTGATGAGTGTTAACAGTGTGTTAATCTGTGGAAGGCTGGGCTAGCACTGTAATTATGTACTTTGTTTGTACTGTAAGGCTTATGGAATAGGGAGTTTATTTATTTATCAGTGATACACACTGTTTAGTTTTACTTGTGTGTGTGCGTGTTTCAAATAAGGACAGCAGTTAGCTGAGGTGCAACACCTTTTCTCTCATTAGGCTTACTAAACAGGATAATGATTCCCCCGAGAGTCTCCATCGCTCTGCATGCCCTGTCACTCCCCGCACCACCATCACCATGGTGATCAAAGCCAGATGTGCGCACTGCTGTTGCCGCCAACAAAGCACAACTGTACTCTGTGTTTTTACAGTTGTCACTCTGCTCAGTGCCATAGCCCTTGGGGATTCTGCTGTGCTGCAACAACGTTAGAAAAACCTATGAACTAACCACAGTTTTTCTCTTGGACTTCCACACACTTTTCAGCTGAAAAAAGAAACAAAATAAGACACATTTGACAAATGAAAGTAATTTACAGTCCCGTGTAAACTCACACTGCTTTATTTTTTATTTTTTAGACCATTTGACACTTAAACTAAACGAAGTACCGGCTAGTTGCTTTCAGTTGTAAAGGAGTTTCGAAACACAACTTTTTTTTCTCATCTGTAATCTCTTTGTTGTTTCAACATATAACTGCTGTAATTCTGCTTGTTCTGACTAGCATTATAGTTTTTATCCACTCCTGCAAGCCAAGCTTATTAAACTATCAAGAAATGACCCATAAAGATCAGTCGCTGCTGACAAAAACAACACTGAACCAAACCTTACTAAATTTGTTTTGACTACAGATGAATAAACATGCAAAACGTTCAGACCGCAGGATACCATTCAGCTTTTTGAAGAGGAAATAAATCAGGGTGTTGGGACAGATAGCGAGGTATTCAATAACTGGTGGGATATTTTTGCATGATTGCCAAATATGTGGTATTTGTTTGAAAAGCAGCGAGGAATGAATTTGCAGTCTTTCATGGTTTTAACAACAAAAACATCAACAAACATCTCTGCGAGACGGAACAACAAAGACAAAGAACTGAAAGAGGGCAAAAAAAATTTACACCGGTGTAATGCAACGGTGATCAAAGAAAAGCAGACAAGAAACACAAAAACACACCTGCGGAGACAGATGGAGGTAGCCCCAGAAAAGAAAAGAGAGGGCAACACAGCGCCGCAAGAAGCGCTGGTAGGCAGAAATGAAGGAGGAATAATAAGGAAGGCGGGGGGAAAAAAATCATTGCCGATTTAAGCTTTTTAACGACAAATGCTGCTTCGCACAGACACAAACCTGTCGTCAAAGGCAGGTCTGGTTTGATCAATAAACGGGAAAGAACAGCGAGATCCCGACTTGTCCCCGGTTGACACTATTAGCGCGTTGGGCTTACCACCATAACTGTCTCCTCCTGGATCTGAGCCAAGCAACAAGGTGACTTGTCTTGAGCTGTCCCATGATTAATCAGGTTCTGCCACAGAGTCATGCGCTCCGATGCAGCTTCACAGATCACAAGAGAAAAAGAAAAGAGAAAGCAAATGCTAAAGACACAAAATCCATCTCTCAGCACTTCCATTTATTTAAAGTTTCGGGAACAGCTCAAGGATTTTTCCTCTAGACCCGAACCTAAAGAGACTGAGGACACTGGGATTACCAGATAAACAGCAGCCCAGCGCATAACTGCTCTAAAACAGCCTATTCACGTTCAGTCCACGATTGTACTGCTGTCATTTTTGGCCAGGACACTCTTGTAAAAGAGATTTTTAATCCCAAGAGTCTTATTTTTCCTGGTTAAATATAATGAAATAAAATAAAAATTTCACTCATGTAACTGCAGACTAAAGCATCTTCAGATCTGTTGTACTGTATTTTTACACAGTACAAGCACGTTGATTGTGTGCTGTAGCTGAACACCTTCTGTGCAGACCTCGACAAAAGGCTAGCTGCATCTCCTTATTATGTCAACAAGAACATCACAGTTTCTCGAGTGTACCAACAGTTCACAGTATGCACAATCCGAGCAATGATGACATTTCAACCAAAACACGTTTGGCATGGCAAACTAATAGTACTTTAACGTATTTTCTTGTAGGCTGTGATGGATGGCTACCTCCTTTGTAACCTATTTTAGCAAAGGAGGTTAGGCAGGACGCCATCAACAGTAGATTACAACATGATTCAGCCCACTAACCTGAAAATAGAAAGCAATTTTTGCTTTTGGACATCCCACAGTACATGTGTAAAAGCAGTTATAAATACAGCAGAGTTCTCAGCATTTAACTCTTAAAGAAAAGAAAGAATGACATATCTGTTGATCCACTTTGTACCTCCCCCTCCTCTAGACGTCCTCAGACACATTTTTAACATCATCTCCGCTCAAAGAAGTCCAGATTGCAATCTGCTACACAATATGTTTTGCTCCATTTTATTAGGCCCATAGATAAACCTCATGGATGGAACACAGACCTATGAGTAACAAAGGCCCCCTCAACATAACAAGATCCTGCCCTCCCTATGCTCTCCTTCTCTCCTCTCAGTTTGCAGCAGCTATGAGTTTAGCTGGTCATTTTCCTGTTTTTCTTTCAAAGGAACAGACCTGCACAGATGTTATAACAGCATATAATCAGTTTTTAGTTCTTGAAAGCAAGAGTACGTAATTAGAAACAAATTTCCTCACTGATAAACACAAAACAGGATGAAAAATGTTGGATATCACTGAGTACATTCCATAATATTGTAGCACTGTCCCTGCAGCAAACAGACATGTAAAATGTTTGCATTAAAACAGACACGTTAGAATGTGGATAGTAACTGAGTGCAAAATCCTGGAATTGTCTTTTTTTTTTTTTTTTTTTTTTTTTTTTTGATTTTTTTTTTTTTTTTTTTTTTTCTTTTTTTTTTTTTTTTTTTTTTTTTTTTTTTTGCTAGATAGTATTATTGTTCTCTCTCACACTTCTCTGCAGATTAAGTTCTGGCACTTTTTTGAGCGGTCTTGCATGCACAGCATTTTAATATCTACCCAAAGATCTTCAATAATGTTAATTTCAGGGGACTGCAAATCTTTGAGGTCTGCTTTGTTTTCTTGTTCTAAAAGCCAGTCTGTTTTCAGGCTCAGTTACTTGACTTAGTCCGTGACATTTGCATCCTCAATTTGTTATTTAGTCCACCGTTTTCTCTTCCACTGGCTGCTGCACAACTCGAAAACAGAATGTCTCCACCCCCATGATTAAGAGTCAAGGTGTCCTTTCAGCAAATGCTGCTCTTGTGTTTTTTTTTCCTCCAAACATACTTTTGGTGATTGTGGACAAATGGCTCACTTTCAACTTCATCTGTCCACGGCACTGCTTTCCAAATCGAGACTGCTTTCCCAGATGTTGCTCTGCACAGTTTTTGACTTTTGTCTTGATGCCACAGGCAAGGTTTCCTTCTGATGACGGTCCCATGTAGACCATACATCAATTCTGCACAGCTGAATGTTGCAGAAGCCCCTCCCGTGTCAGTTCAACCTTCCTGCAGTTACCATATGCAGTCATATGGGAGGTTTACATTACCTCTCTGCAGACATGCTGTTTTATCTCAAAGTTTTCTTTGAGATCTTTTGACGTCCACAGTTTCCCTTTCCAAAATTTCATAATTATATTTTAAAAAGAAGAAATTCAAAGCTGGAAACGCTTTGATATCCTCATAAATTAAAATGGACACAAAAACAGAATGCAAATCTTCAAAACCCTGTATAACCCTACACCCCATGTGTACTTAAAGTTAACTGAAAGAGAACATACTGACTATTAAAAGTGAGAAACTGTTTTGAAACCACACTGTTTGGGACCTGAGGAGACTTTCTGCTGTAGATTTGAATGCAAAATGATTTCTTTTACTACAGGGCCATGCTGTTGGTAGTGTCTTGCTAAAATATGCAAGATCTTCCCTTTTGCATCAGCTTCGATGTCAGACCTTTTCCAGTAACCACCGTCACCCCCAAAGAACACTTGGATGGCCCCTCTCTTCATACCCTGGAGGATGATTTACAAACATAAGCTCAGATTTTGTCTGAACAGACCTCTGGACAAACAAGCTCGGGCCCAGAGAAGGAAGCAGCATTTCTGGATCTTGATTTTATTTTATGGTTTTCAAAAAGTATTTTGGGATTCAGTATTAGTTTCCTGTCTTGTCTCATGCATACAGAGATTTCTTCTCTCCTTGAATTCTATTAATCTTGATGATCTTAATTATATTATGGCTCTGTAGATCAAAGTAGTGATGGGGAAGGTTCTTGTCAGTCTATTCACCCGCACAATGAAAGACTGCAGGTTAACTAAAAAGATTGGTTCACTCACGATGCATTATACACACACCACTCCTGGTTTGTAGGCATTAGTTAGCTTCAGTTTTGATGTTGGATCCAGTTGTTAGGAGCTGGGGACCACCGAGTGTTGCCAAAAGGCTTGAAGAGTCCGATAACTTCTTGTTTAGGCTGGCCTACCTTACAAGTTAATTAAGGCCTAATAAGTTAATTAAGTTCAGAGTATTTCAGATTTGCTTTTGTGCATTAATATATCAACTGAGGCTGAATTCATTAAGAATGAAAAAAAAAAAAACATGTTGGTTACATCCATTTTAAGAACCAGATTCACTTGTAAATCAGGTTCATGTTCGTAGCACATTAATTATCTATACTAACATCATGGAACATTGTCTGGAAATATAGAGAACACCCACACACATCCCCAAGATCAAAATAAAAAGCGAGAACCTTAAAAAGTCTGCAACACAAAGACAGATGCAGTTCTCAGTGGAATTGGAAAGAAAAGGGTAAAAATACAAATGAATTCTCTACTGAAGCATACATTTTACAATAACCTGACACTGAGGTAGCAGGCTATTGCTCTTACATTCTTGCAGAGAACTATATAAAAAAAATAAAAAGACCTTGGTTTGATTTTAAACCACTCTGTGAAAAGCATGCTACAGCCAGCTAAAGCTAAATCAAGGCCACTGGTGGAGCTTGGCAAGCACCTGCTTTGCTCTCCCAAATGGCTGATTGCATCACTGGGGAGATGTTTGTCTCTGGCTCTTCTCCAGATGGGGACAGTTGTGCTGCTCACGGTGCTGAAGGTATTCACCAGCTGGCAGGCTACACCGAGCAGACCTTGTCAGATGGTGGGTTAACTGGTCAGCAGATCTCTCTTTCCCTTCACTTCTCAATTCCATCTCTATTTGGGACTTATGGTTTAATCTATGGTGTGTTTATGTAGAACCTATTTATGTTTTAGGATGTTATTTAAGTTCACACATACTACTCACAAGCTTTGAGACAGGTGTGAATTGTATTGAGAAAATCTAAGAATCCAAATGCACAGAATGCAATAACTTAAAGTGATTGTTTTCTGTATGAATTTGTAAGTCTCTCACAGTGTTGTGGAGGAATTTTGGTCCACTCTTCTTTACAGCATTGATTCAGTTCATTTAAGTTTACAGGCATTCGTTTATGCATAGCTCTCTTAAGGTCCTACCACAGCATTTCAATCAGGTTGAGGTCTGGACTTTGGGCAATTGGAGCAGCTTCTTTTCTTTTTCAGCCATTCTGTTGTAGATTTGCTGCTGTGCTTGAGATCATTGTCCTGTTGCATGACCCAATTTCAGCCAGGCTTTAGCTGTCAGACAGATGGCCTCACATTTGATTCTAGAAGACTTTGGTATACAAAGGAGTTCATGGTTGACTCAGTGACTACAAGGTGCCCAGCTCCTGTGGCTGCAAAACAAGCCCAAATGATCACGCCACAATCACTGTGCTTGACAGTTGCTTTGAGGTGTTTGTGCTGATATGCTGCGTTTGGTTTTTGCCCAACGTGGTGCTGTGCATTATAGCCAAACATCTCCACTTTGGTCTCATCTGTCCAAAGGACATTGCTCCAGAAGTCTTGTGGTTTGTTCAGATGCAAATTTGCAAACCTAAGCTGTGCTGCTATGCTCTTTTAAGGAGACAAGGATTTCTCCTGGCAACCCTTCCAAACAAGCCATATTTGTTCAGTCTTTTTCTAATTGTACTGTTATAAGCTTTAACATGCTAACTGAGGCCTGTAGAGTCTGACATGTAGCTCCTGTTTTTTTTTTTAAATTCCTCTGAGTGTTGCACAGTCTGACCTTGGGTTGAATGTGCTGGGACATCCACTCTTGGGAAGACCAGCAACTGTCTTGAATGTTTTCCACTTGTGAATAATCGTTCTCATTGTAGAATGATTTTTGATGATGAGTTTTGTTGGAAATGTCCTTAAACCCCTTTCCAGACTGAAGGGCAGCCACAATTGCTTCTATAAAATCACTGCCGATGTCTTTCCTCCTTGGCATTGTGTAAACACACCTGAATGCTCCAGACCAGCAAACTGCCAAGATGTCTGCTTTCACAGAGGTGCTCACACTTGCTGATGATCAGTTCATCAAGTGCACTTGTTTATTACCACTTGGCTGCTACTTACCCTCTTAATTCATATGGAAGCAGGAAGGATGTACTTAGTTTTTCACAAACAGCTTCAGCAGTTTGGTTTAGTTTATGTTAAATAAATAATGACATCCTGTAATAACTCATATGTTGCTTTTCATCTGAGATTGTAATTATCGAATTTAAGACCAGCTAATTTTTAAAAATATCCTGGTACCTTAGAATGAAAGAGGGTGCACTTTCTTTTTCATATAACTATCCATCCATCCTTCCAATCATTTCTACAAGGACACTGCTCACTGTAGCCTCTTCATTTTGTATTCTGTTCTGACCAAGGTAATACATTTTAGAAAAGCCTAACTTTAATGGAAATCTAAAAATAAAAATAAAGAATATAGGAATATATTCTACAGATGCCATTCACAGGCCGATAACACCACTGCACATCTAAAAAGAGCCATGTAACCTTTTGAAGATTCTCTCTCAGGTGGACATTGGCCTATATAAGGTAGGATAATGGTGCAAAACAGGTTGTTTTAGTACACTGGGTGTCTGCATATTATGTTCATACTATTTTCACATTTGTTAAACTGTACAGCTGCAACAGTACATTTTGGGCTGTATGTAAAATGTGTGTGCAGACCACATGAACATGGACAGGATTAAATATATAACTACTGAACAGACTTACAGAGAAACAGTCCAGGGTACTAAACAAAAACAGAACAAAACAAAAACACAAACATTTAAAAAAAAAACCCCAACAACAAACAAAGAGAAAATGCTTGGATGACTGATTACTTTGGTTACATATGATCTGAGCCCTCTGAAGTTGTGTCACATTTCAGCCTGTAGTTAGGTTGCATGCACTTGGACAAACTGAGCATTTCTTAGTGCTTTACAACTTAATACATTCATGTTGATTATAACCAAAAACTAAAAAAATAACTTAAACAACAACCCCATAGACATTGAAAACATGCAAAAAACTATGTATTTATTTACTTTATTTTATTGTAAATACGTCTACAAAAGTGAAGAGTTAGCTAGAAATACAAGTATGCTTAAGTAAGTTTAGCTGGAATGCAGAAGAAAAACCATCATATATTCTGGTGCTTTGTGCCATATTTTGGATCACACTTTGTTCCTTTTTTGTAGACTTAAATTCACTAGAAAATACAAAGAGACCAAAAAACAGTCCAGTACCACCAAACTCTAATGAAATCTAGTATTATAACCAGTGGAAGTGTAATCGTGGCATAACTTGTATGTATTAATACATTTATATACTTATAGACAGACCATTAACAGATAGGGATTGAAAACAAAAAGAACTTAAAAAGAACAGGGAGAAAAACATAAATAATAATTAAAAACAAAAAGTAATATAAGCAAATATAAGTTGAAAATTTTGAATTGTACTAGACTAATATGATACATATGGAAATACAGTTAGGACAAGACATATGATAAAGATGTAAAAATACAAATGTGATTGAAGTTTGTTTTTAAACATTCCTTATGGTTTACAAAAAAGTGCTTAGCAACACTGCATCTGCAGCTTTCAGAGGAAAAGCTGTTATATTCTGATTCTTATATTTATAAATGTTAATGGCGGTGCACAGGGTAGGATCACATAAAGACTGCTGAATCTATTTGGGTGCATTTTCATTTTTGAACTATAATGTAATCAACTAATATGCTTGAGTATTTCTAATGAATCACAATCAGAGTTTTTCAAGAAATAACCTCTGAGGACATTCTGCAGGCCAAAGTGCGATCAGCTTTCTGTGCTCCATCTGCCAGAAAATTATTTTTTATTTCTGTACCACCGAGCCTTAAAAACATGGTCCACAAATTCATTACTATTTCAACAAACAAATGTATTGTAGTTGCCCAGCTATATATTTTACATTTCCTCTTGTTAACAAAACTGTCGATTATAACCTTTAAGGTTATAATCAGAGTATTTTTAGGTGTGTAGAAACATACTATATGCTGTATATGAATAGAATAGAATAGCCCTTTATGGTCATTGTACACGTACAACGAAATTGTGGGTGCTCTACCCAACTACTGTACAGAAATAACAACAACAGAATAAATAACAAGACAAGAGAAATATATACAAAGTAAGAGAAATATATATACAAGGTAAGAGAATATATACAAAAAAAGGCA
>VUQS01035098.1:13234-29982 GCA_015108495.1 Heterochromis multidens | reverse complement strand
ATTTCTAAGGCTTTGGGACTCCAGTGAACCACGGTGAGAGCCATTATCCACAAATGGAGAAAACTTGGAACAGTGGTGAACCTTCCCAGGAGTGGCCAGCCTACCAAAATTACTCCAAGAGCACACTGACGACTCTTCCAGGAGGTCACAAAAGAACCCAGAACAACATCTAGATCTGCAGGCACAACATCTAGAGAACTGCAGGCCTCACTTACCTCAGTTAAGGTCAGTGTTCATGATTCAGCAATAAGAACGAGACTGGGCAAAAATGGCATCCATGGAAGAGTTCCAAGGCAAAAACTACTGCTGAACAGAAAGAACACAAAGGCTCACATTTGCCAAAAAACATCTTGATGATCCCCAACACTTTTGGGAAAATATTCTGTGGACGGACGAGACAAAAGTTTAACTTTTTGGAAGGTTTGAGTCCCGTTACATCTGGAATAAAACTAACACAGCATTTCATAAAAAGAAATCATAGCAACAGTCAAACATGGTGGTGGTAGTGTGATGGTCTGGGGCTGCTTTGCTGCGTCGGGACCTGGACGACTTGCTGTAATTGATGGAACCATGAATTCTGCTCTCTACCAGAAAATCCTGAAGGAGAATGTCCAAGCGCACTTGGGTTATGCAGCAGGACAGTGATCCAAAACACGCCAGCAATAAAATAAATAAAACAAAATGAAAGTTTTGGATGAGCCTAGTCAAAAGTCCAGCCTCAAATCTGATTGGGATGGAATTACTTCATATAATAAATATATTAGATATGTTAATCACGTTTTATTAAAGAAAAACTTCAATAGTTGTTCTGATGCAGACCAAAAACTCCATCCCTGTGTCTTTTTCTCCCATCTCTTGCCCACTTAATACACTATGGGAAACATAGAGCAGAGGAGCACACAGCACAGAGGGGGGGCATGACAATGAACAGAGGAAGATTCAGACAATAAATACTCACAAGATAACAAGGGGAAAGTAAACAGGTGGGAACACAGCTGAGACTGATTGGGGAAACAAGACAAGGGAAGCAAAACTAAACAGCACCCAAAATGCTGAAATCAGACAAAACTCTAAACACTGAGTCCTAGACCCAGGGACCATAAACGAAAGAGTCTGTCCCATACACGTTGACTGACTCTCAGTGCCCTAAAAACAACTTAATGACAGCTACGTGAGAGCAGGGCCCTGTTCCCGAAAGCATGTTCAACAAACTGTAGCTTAATTAAAACTTGATTAAACTCTTATTTCTTTAACTGTGAGATAGGAAACTCTGACTTTTCGGTTTCAGAAAAGCTTGTCAGAGATGGTTCAATCAACTCTGTGTATCTTCACCCTGAGTTAACTGCATGTATGAATAGTGGAGCAAAGCGAAAGAAATTGTTAATAGATTAAACAGGACAGGAGCAAGCGTCATTTTCAAGAGAGTTTTCTCCAATATTTGCTTTGATATCTAATGTATGAATGAAAAAATTAAATTAGTGTTTGACAGCTGCTGGGAAGCGGGAGGGAAAGCATCAGAGAGAAACTCAGGATTTCTTAAAGAAACACTGTGTCATGTGTTGAAGCTGTGTGCGAGGTAGAGTGTGGACCCAAATGCAGGACTCGGCAGGCAGAGGTTGAACTTAAAAACAGCTTTATTGCTGGTAAAAGACCAAACAGGGCAGGAACAGACTGACTGAGAGGCTAGGGCTGGGGAGAAACACACAGCCAGACAAGAACACAGTGTATGACGAGGACGCGACAAAGAACAGGGAGAGACTCAGACAGTATATACACAGGAGGGAATCAGGGCAGAGAGGACACACCTGGGGAACACAGCTGAACTAAATCTGACTAACGAGACAGGGTAAGCAAAACTGAACATATGCACCAAAGACACAGGCTATCAAAATGAAACAGGAAGTAACAGAACATGGGACAGAAATGCAGACTTGACACTAAGGCAGAAACGTAAACAAACAGAAACACGACAGACTGGGGAGACAGGAGCAAAACACATTGATGACAGGACACAGAAACAAAACAGAGACAGACTGGACATGAAAAAGGGAATTAATATAAACAACCAAGAACTAAGGATACAGTCAGAAGCACTAAGAAATCGTAATATACTCAATAACTAGAACATAAGTTATCTCTTACTTTCACAGAAATAAATAATAAGTCCAGAACAAACTCAAAATGCTGGGCTAAGAGACCCAGAACCATGACACCCTGCCAGTTAACAGTTTAAGTTACTGAGACTGTTATTCAATTCAATTCAATTTTATTTATATAGCGCCAAATCACAATAACAGTCACTTCAAGGCGCTTTATATTGTAAGGTAAAGACCCTACAATAATACAGAAAACCCCAACAATCAGACGACCCCCTATGAGCAAGCGCTTGGCGACAGTGGGAAGGAAAAACTCCCTGTTAACAGGAAGAAACCTCTGGCAGAACCAGGCTCAGCGAGGGGCAGTCATCTGCCGCAACCAGTTGGGGGTGAGGGGAGGAAGACAGGACAAAAGACACACTGTGGAGGAGAGCCAGAGATTAATAATAACTCACAATTGAATACAGAGTGGTGTATGAACACATGGTGAGTGAAAAGAGGTGAGAGAAGGAGAAACGCTCAGTGCACCATGGGAAGCCCCCAGCAGCCTAGGCCTATTGCAGCATAACTAAGGGAAGATTCAGGGTCACCTGATCCAGCCCTAACTATAAGCTTTATAAAAACGGAAGGTTTTAAGCCTAATCTTAAAAGTAGAGAGGGTGTCTGTCTCCTGAATCCAAACTGGGAGCTGGTTCCACAGAAGAGGGGCCTGAAAGCTGAAGGCTCTGCCTCCCATTCTACTTTTAAATATCCTAGGAACCACAAGTAAGCCAGCAGTCTGAGAGCGAAGTGCTCTATTGGGGTGATATGGTACTATGAGGTCTTTAAGATAAGATGGGGCCTGATTATTCAAGACCTTGTATGTAAGGGGAAGGATTTTAAATTCAATTCTGGTATTAACAGGGAGCCAATGAAGAGAAGCCAATATGGGAGAAATATGCTCTCTCTTTCTAGTCCCTGTCAGTACTCTTGCTGCAGCATTTTGGATCAACTGAAGGTTTTTCAGGGAGTTTTTAGGACAGCCTGATAATCATGAATTACAGTAGTCCAGCCTAGAAGTAATAAATGCATGAACTAGTTTTTCAGCATTATTCTGAGACAGGATGTTTCTAATTTTAGAGATACTGTGCAATTTCAACTGAACATCGTTTAAATGCTACAGCCTACCTGAGTATTGTTGCTGACCATATCTATCCCTTTATGACTACAGTGTACCCAGCAGGATAACATGCCATGTCACAAAATGGGAACCAACCCACTACTTCCAAGGTGTACTTAATAATGTGTACAGTGAGTGTATGTGAGTTGGCACGTTTAACCCAAACTCAAAGTAAACACTACAAGTTGACGCCACTATGAAACATTTAGTGTACATTTTAGCACATGGTAAGTATATTAATGCAAAGTTAATGTTAGGTCAAGTACATACAGGTGGTGATGGTCCAGTTTGTCCAGTAGGGCCAATACTACCAGGGATACCCTGAAAGAAGAAAAAAAATACAATACTGTTTTTCAGCAGTGTCATAATCAAACATGCATATCCTATAGAGACATGCAGACAGAGCATATGTTGCTTAACATGACTGAAGCACACAGAATCCCACTCTGGTACTGACAGCGAGTCCCTGCAGTCCCTTTTGGCCTTTGGCTCCTGCTGCCCCAGTTTTGCCTCCAGCTCCGAATTGCCCAGGGGTGCCTGACAAACCCCTGGTACCTAGCTCACCCTGTGAATGTATCATCATCATCACTATCAAGCTTTGACTCAAACATTATGTTTATAGGCAACATGATTTGTCAGGTTCTATTCTTCATTATTGCTTCTACCATTTATGAGTTAAAAATGACTGACCTTGAGTCCTGGGAGCCCCTGTTTTCCTCTATCTCCAGGTACACCCCTATATCCCTGGGAAAAGCACATATAGTAAAGAGGGAATACAGAATCTTCCTTTAATTTGCTTTTTATGAATTACCATCACTGTGTGAAAGTCAGTTGTGTTGCATTATTCCAGTAAACTATACTTTAGAATTACTTCCTACATACCTGTTTCCCTCGTGGCCCCTGTGGTCCCTGTGCCCCGTGGTTCCCTCTTTCACCCTCGGATCCCTTTGGTCCTTTCTGTCCAGGAGGTCCAGTGTTCCCCTTAAAACCCTGAAATGTAAGTTAAAACGTTTTCACAGTTTATTTATTTATTCATTATAAAATAGATTTATTTATATTTTATTTTTTCCCCACAGTTTAGTTTTTCTTATTCACCACTCATTTCTCATGGATGCTGTAGTGAACTGATAGCAAAATTAAACTTTATTCTTAATTTTGAGATTAAAATTGTATTTGTATTCACATACAAGTTGTACTCACAGATATGCCTTTTTGGCCAGCTAGCCCTTGAAATCCTTTCAGTCCAGTTGGACCCTAAAGACAAGAACAATGCTCTTACAAATAGTCATGCTTAGCATTAAACACCTCAACACTGGCACATTTCATGGGGTTGAATTCCTACAGTTACTCTAAAAATTATGGTCTGCTAGGTCTTTAATTTTTCTTTCTTTCTTTCTTTTTTTCTTTGATTCTTCACTCACATAAGTGTTTTCTTTGTTTCCCCCATATTTCATATGCTTTGTGTGCTCTGCACGTCTCTAGTTGCATGTCTCTAGTTGCCTAGTTTTCCCTTTTTTGTGGTTGTTGTTTTAATGCCTTTGCAGTCAGTTAAATGGGAATCAAACATAGTTAAATCTGTGACCAAGCTAATCAATCTACCTCCTCACCATCGAGACCAGCAACTCCCTCTTGCCCCACAGGTCCTCTGGATCCCTGAACACAGGACATTTAGAGAGAAACAGAAGTGACTGAATGATGAAAAACTGAACTGACTGTTTCTGAAATTATTTCATATGACACACAATCATTAAGGTGCACTTGCATACAGCATTTAATTTAAGTAGATAAAAAGATACTTAAAGCATTCTAAGAGTAGCTCAGAGCTTCACCTTATCTCCTTTAACACTGGCTGATCCAGGTGGTCCTTGACTTCCATCTTTACCCTGTGTGTTAAGAAATTTAAGAAAGTGGAAGACTCAAAATGGAAGACACAACTCATCTTAGTGAGCTTGTAGTTGGGTACAGCAGTTTTTCTGTACTAAATGTCTTTAAGTTTGTCTTTCACTTTATTACAGAAAAGGGGTGCATTTGCTTCATGTTCAGTATGCCAAATACTGCATAAATAATTATTCTATAATTTGATGCACCAAGAAGGAATAATGAAACATATCTTAAAATTCAAAGTTACTACTGAAACTTTGAACTGCCAGGGCATCTTTTTTATGCCATAACAATGATGGAGCAGATTAATTTGATTGTACAACCATCGTATACAACCAATTTGTGATGAGGATTGCGTGACTCTGCTGCATCACATCTCTTTAAAAGAGCAGGGTCAAGACCATGAAAATTAATCATACATGCATAAATGCGAAATAAATAAACCCGGCATCATCACCCTTCCAATAGATCTGGTGACACCAGACTTGACTGCAAATTATAAACTCATGGCAAACTGGAAAGAAAGAAACTTTCTGTTCACTCCTGGGTGTATCAGCAATAGTCACAAGAGTACTGTTTTCATTCAGCAGTTAAGTAAAACTGAAAAGAAATAGCATTACATTTTTTTGACCTTTTACATGGCTGATAGTCTGACTTGCTGGACAAAGTGTGACTAAGGGCAGCCATTCCAGACTGACTCACTGTCATGGTTTAATGCAACAGATGACTGTAATGTTGCAAGTGTTATCAGTGCCTATGATTCCTGTATACCCAAGGTTTGATGTAGGCAGCATAGGTATAGATAGCTGCTAAACAAAAGTGGACATGTAAATCATCTGTATCCAATCATTTTGGTCACTTATTTGCATTTTTTTTTCTCTAGATACTGGCCTGTGTTTTGTTGGTATCATTAAAGAGCTTGGGTTTATTGCCTGTATAGTAAAGTTTATGTATGAAATCATAAAATTAGGCTCAGAATAATACAATTATATTTGAAAACAAAAGCAGAAAATAAACTTACAGGGTAACCTGTCACTCCAGGAGGGCCAACTGGGCCTTGTGGGCCTTGATCACCTGGAAGGCCACGGGGCCCAACCTCACCCCATGGTCCAATGTTGCCATGGATACCCTGTTGGATGAAAGTATGTTCAAAAAACAGAGATAAATATGAAATAAGTACACAGACTGAAAATGTTACTTGGGTTTGTTTTTTATAATCAATTTAGTACAATTCCCTTGTGGGGTTTTCAGGACCATACGGACAACAATCCGCTAACAAACCAAAACTTTCTGTAAAGAAACAAAAAAACTCCCCCAAAAAAGAAAAAAAAGAAAACCTTAACACAAAAGGGGACATATAGCACAAAGTTAGCTTATAGGCGAGGCTTGTAGAGCTCTACCAGGCAGTCACATTAAACAAAGCATAGTATCTGCATGGTAGTGTAATACAGCTAAATGTAGCTAAAGTTACAAAAAGACTATAGGGACCAGTGTAAAATAATTTGTCACTGGTCAGCTTAATACAGTAAATGGTATTTACAATACACATTCAAAAGTGTTTATCCAGCTAGCTCAACTCTCCTCTCTTTCTTTCTTTTTCACTTCAAAACAAAGTTAACAAGTTATGTAACATCTCCTGGATATTTAAAAAAAAAAATTATTGCTGAAATAAAATGACAGAATGAGAAGTTCCTCTATATTTCCGTCTGTTGGGTGAATACACAAAGACTCTCACAGACTATGTGTAGAAAACAGAGTCCTGTGCTATCCTGGGAAAAATGAAGTAAACCCTTACTGCTCCTAAATACTCCCCCAAGAAAAGTACAATTAGAAAAACACTGAACAAGTATGGCTTGTTTGGAAGGGTTGCCAAGAGAAAGCCTCTTCTTTATTAAAAGAACATGGCAGCACAGCTTTGTTTTGCAAAGTTGCATCTAGACAAACCACAAGACTTCCTGAACAATGTCCTTTGGACAGATGAGACCAAAATGGAGATGTATAACTATAATGCACAGTGCCACATTTGGCAAAAACCAAACACAGCACAGATACCTCATACCAACTGTGAAGCATGGTGGTGGAAGGATGATGATTTGGGCTTGTCTTGCAGCCACAAGATCTGGGCACCTTGCAGTCTTTGAATCATGAACTCCTCTGTATACCAAAGTATTGTAGAGTAAAATGTGAGGCCATCTGTCTGACAGTTAAAACTTGGCCAACACTGGGTCATTTAACAAGACAATGATCACACCACAACAAATTTGCACACCAGCAAATCTACAACAGAATGGCAACAGAAAGAACCAAGGTGTTGTGGTGGGACCTTAAGATAGCTGTGCATAAACAAATGTTCCCAAACCTCAATGAACTGAAGCAACCTTAAAAGAGAGTTCAAGAAAAGTGGGACAAAATTCCTCCATAACGATGTGAGAGACTAAAAAAGTCATGCATGGCTGCTAAAGGTGGTTCTACAAGCTCTTGAATTGTGGGGTGTACTTATTCTTTTACAGGACTGCATAGAGTCCTATGAAAAACTTCTTTTTCGCATACCTGTATTTATCTCATTCTTGAACAAACTCACAAACCAATGCTGACATGCAACATCCCATCAAGATGCTTCTGCACATACACAAAATCAAACCACTGACCCGCCAGTCCCTCTGACTTCCTGGGCCACAGCATTCTCAGGTTTGTTTATCAAAGAATTTACCATTACAAGTCAATAATATACAGTTCATCCAGAAAATATTCAAATTATTACAAATAAAAAATAAACATATAACATGTACATAAGTATTCACAGCCTTCGCCGTGACACTCAAAATTGAGCTCAGGTGCTGTTTCCACTGATCATCTGTCAGATGTTTCTACACCTTGATTGGAGTCCACCTGTTGTAAATTCAGTTGATTGGACATGATTTAAAGGCACACACCTGTCTATATAAGGTCCCATAGTTGACAGTGAATGTCAGAGCACAAACCAAGCCATGAAGTCCAAGGAATTGTCTGTAGACTGTAGATTGTATTGAGGCACAGATCTGGGGAAGGGTACAGAAAAATTTCTGCAGCAGTGAAGGTCCCAGTGAGCACAGTGGTCTCCATCATCCGTAAATGGAAGAAGTTTGGAATCACCAGGACTCTTCCTAGAGCTGGCTGCCCAGCCAATCTGAGTGATCGGGGTAGAAGAGCCTTAGTCAGAGAGGTGACCAAGAACTTGATGGTCACTCTGACAGAGCTCCACCGTTGCTCTGTGGAGAGAGGAGAACCTTCCAGAAGGACTACCATACCATCTGCAGCACTCCACCAATCAGGCCTATATGGTAGAGTGGCCAGATGGAAGCCACTCCTCAGTAAAAGGCACATGACAGCCTGCCTGGAGTTTGCCAAAAGGCACCTGAAGGACTCTCAGACCATGAGAAACAAAATTCTCTGGTCTGATGAAACAAAGATTGAACTCTTTGGCCTGAATGCCAAGCGTCATGTCTGGAGGAAACTAGACACCGCTCATCAACTGGCCAATACCATCCTACAGTGAAGCATGGTGGTGGCAGCATCATGCTGTGGGGATGTTTTTCAGCAGCAGGAACTGGGAGACTAGTCAGGGTGGAGGGAAAGATGAATACAACAATGTACAGAGACATCCTTGATAACCTGCTCCAGAGCGCTCTGGACCTCGGACTGGGGCGAAGGCTCATCTTCCACCAGGACAACGACCTTAAGCACAAAGCCAAGATAATAAAGGAGTGTCTTCAGGACCACTCTGTGAATGTCCTTGAGTGACCCAGCCAGAGCCCAGACTTGAACCCGATTGAACATCTCTGGAGAGATCTGAAAATGGCTGTGCACCGACACTCGCCATCCAACCTGATGGAGCTTGAGATTTTCTGCAAAGAAGAATGTGAGAAACTGCCCAAAAATAGGTGTGCCAAGTTTGTAGCATCATAGTTAAAAAGACTTGAGGCTGTAATTGCTGCCAAAGGTGCTTCAAAAAAGTATTGAGCAAAGGCTGTGAATACTTATGTACATATTATATCATTGGACTGGATGGATGTTTTGAATGAATAAATAATTAAAATTATATTACAGGAGGTCCTCTGTATCCCTGTGGTCCAGGCATGCCCATCTCTCCCTTTAGAATGACAATACATGACTTTAGTAAAAGGTTAGAAAAACACTTTAAACAGATGCAGCTTATTCTTCAAATAATGAACAGGAGATAGCAGGAAATAACAGGAAATAATTTACTTACTCGGGAGCCTTGTTTTCCTTTTGGTCCTTCCTCTCCTCTTGTACCCTTCACAGCACAAACAGTATCATAACTAAGTGAACTGACTGATTGATATACTTCTTAGTAATGAAAGTTTGAGGCTCATACCTTTAATCCTTTACTTCCTGTTAGTCCAGTGGGGCCTTGTTTGCCTTCAACTCCCTAAAGGAAAATATCAGGTTTGGATATTTTTAGCATAAATTTGGCTACAAAGAAAGTACCAGAAATTCTGGATTGTACTTCTATATTCATATATTATCACTTACATTGTATTTTCAAGGCTTCAGTGTTCCCTTTCAAAAATAGTAGTTGTACTGTCGATATAGGCTGTACAGTAACTTACTCTCTTTCCTGGCTTTCCTGATGTCCCCTTCATTCCTCTGCTGCCAGGTTCCCCCTGGAAATTGATTGACAGATGCAGCTATAATCCTAATGTCACACAACTCACCACGCTGAGTGACCTACAGAAGCTGTGGTAGAACTTCATGTGAATCTTCATGTGAATAAATAAAATGAACCTAGTTACTACAGTCACTCCCATATACTCCAAAAAATACTAACCCTTTTATGTTTCATCAAGCAAGAGTTTAAAAATTGCCTTACACTTTACATGAACATGATCTTATATAAACTCACACTCTTTCCTACAGGTCCTTGGAGTCCAGGAGGTCCTGCTTTTCCAGGCAGTCCCTGTGGAAATTACCAGAACATGATATATTTACTTGTCACACTCTAAGGCAAGCAAATGTAGCTGTCAGTGTGACAACGGACAAGCTCACTTTTGGTCCTGGAGGTCCAGTCTCTCCATTTATTCCATTTGCACCAACAGGCCCCTGAGGGAACGATGATATTAGTTTATCAAATATCTGTCCTTATCCTGGTTACCCTTGTAATAAAACTGGTACCTAAAAAAGAAATTATCAAATAATTTTCTATTATGGAGCCCAAAACAGCTTATGGTTACTCTTACCAAGGCTCCACGACTGCCATCCTGCCCCCTGTGGCCCAGATGACCTTGAAATCCCTAAAAAAGGAAAGAAATAAGTTCTATTTATATTTACTTTTCTTTTGTTCTTGTGTGAAAAAAAATTCCTTGTTATCTGCATTGGAGTTGACCTTATGTTTGTTGGCTAACACATAAACCTAGAAAAAGTATGTCATCATCTAGGTATTAGCTTTAGCAGATGTTTTTGTTTGATATATCAGTTTTGTATTAAAGTTATAAGCATACCTTCTTCTAAAGTTTAGTGTAAATGTAAAGTATGATCACCTTCAGGCCTTTAGAACCAGACATACCCGGGACTCCAATCTTTCCCTAAACAAATGAGTTACACATATCAAATACAAACCCTCATTTGAACTCTCATTTGCGTTGACATGCCTCTGTTTAATGCAGTAATAAAGGGTTTAAATACTTTTTGGAGCTACTGAATAATCAATGTCTTCAATTAATATAAAAAGTTAATAATAGTCCTTCAATCATACATTTAAAAAATAAAAAAACAAACAATGCAGTCACATAAGAACAGAGTAAGAAGTTTAGGAACCTTAATACCAGGTTCTCCTTGAAGTCCCCTCTCTCCTGATTTCCCCATCAGTCCCTGCAAAAATAAATAAATAAATAAGTACTATTGATTTAGTACAAAGATAAGCACCTAAACTGAACATATTCTCCAGTCATCTATACTCACAATAGGACCAGGCAGTCCAGAAAATCCTGCTCGACCTTCTCGACCCTTTGACATTAAGAATGACCATTACAGGTCAGGAAATGAAGTACAATACAACTCCTTTTATAATACTACATTTCACATATTTACATACAGAAATATTAAAAGTGAGAAACAGTTGACAAAAAATATCTTTGCTGTTTTATGCTTACTTGTTTACTGTCTATTAAATACAAAGTTTGGCATTTGACCTTTAAGGTCACATTGGAGATACAGTATGTGACATTCTGTAAAATGTATTTTCTGTGCAAATATATAAACTTGCTCTTAGCATTTCAGATTTCTTACCTTATTGCCTCGAGGCCCAGGACTTCCTTGAATACCAGCTGGTCCTCGGTTTCCCTACATCACATCATATATGCGCAACAAAATTTTCAGCTGAGAAAAAAAAGATATAACTTCAATGACTTTCTCAAACTCACCTTAGACCCATCTTTTCCCTGCTTCCCTGACTCTCCAATGGTGCCATCAAAGCCCTACAACATTGGATGGTGATATAAAATAAAATCTGGCATTACAGAAGCTTTCGCATCATTACTGAACATGTTTTTTTTTAAACTCACAGTGGGTCCAGGAAGTCCTGGTAGCCCTGCGTATCCCCCAAGTCCCTCAAGTCCCATTGGTCCTTGATGCCCCTTTGATCCCCATTTACCTGGAGGCCCTCGAGGACCCTGAACAAATAAAACAAGTGGGTGAACTGATTCACTGATATGGTCAATAAACTGATCAACTATCGACTGGACAGATGAACAAGAGGGATCTAAATTACCTGGTCTCCCTTGAACCCTGGATCACCTTTCTCACCTCTCCTGGGTTTAACACCCTGGTGGTGACACATACACATATACCCATCAGCAAACAGAAAACAACAGCACATGTAACTCAGGAGTTAGATCAAAAGGGCTCATCAACTGTTGTCATGCATTATAAATGATGTAACCATTTTAGCAAGAGTCAGAAATGAAATTCCTTTAAGTAATCTTACGGGATCACCTGAGGGTCCAGGCTTTCCTGGATTCCCATTGGGTCCCTAAAATAAGAAAAAAAAAAGACATTATTCTGGTAAACTCACTACAGCACAAACAAATACTGCACATCACACTTACTCTCAGGCCTTATTATCTTACATTAAGTCCAGGTGGTCCTGGTTCCCCTATTTCGCCTTCCTCTCCTGGATCACCCTGGTGAAATGTGCAACAAAACAAAATACAAATGGCAGTGACCCAGAACTGATAACTACATACAATTCACAAGAAAATTTTATATGTTGTAAGTGTACTCACAGTGCTACCTTTAGGACCTGGAGGTCCATTTGTGCCTGGGTTTCCCTGTGAGGAAATTGATCAGAGTTGTGTTTTTTATTTGTCATCATGTGATAAATACTGAGAACTTTTTCCCCCAAAAAACATTATTAAGGTTTACTTCCATCTTCCTACTGTCCCCTATAAATAATATCCTTCTCGTCATCACCTTCTATCATGGCTTCCTTTGTTCACAAACTACACATGATGACATCAAAAAGTCCAACTCCCATTTAAAGAACTGTTAATGTGAACAAACATGTAGTAACATACTTTTTGTTTCACACATCTGTTTCTGCAATGACCATACATGGTCATAAAATGCTATAGAAAAGCTTTTCTTATACCTGAGGGCCACGGACACCAGGAAACCCAAATGTTCCATCTGGACCAGGCTCTCCCTGAAGCAATGCACATATGTAATTGATGGACATTTATTAGGGTAAGTCATAAAGTTATCCTTCTTTTAATGTTTGCTAAAAAGGGAACTTATGTAAGTGTCTTCTCACCTGTGGCCCAGCTGCTCCTCTGGGGCCCATTTCACCTTGATGACTCTGACAGTTTAGATGATTGTTCTATAAATATAAATTTTTTAACACAACTTTGAATTTCTGATGAATTATTTGTTACTTACTGGAGGTCCTTTAATTCCTAAGACACCGTTTACTCCTCTGGGGCCCATTTTGCCCTGGGAAGAAGGCAAGTTAATAGATGCCCTCCCTCATTAATAGCATCTTATTAGTTAATCCAAAATAACTTTCATTATGATGGTTTTGTAACAGTATGTTTTGTTTTATTACTTACAGGAAGGCCTCTAGGACCACTAAAGCCTGCAGCCCCAATTTCTCCCTGAAAACAATGAAAAACAACAATGACTTCTATCAAGATGTACAGTAGAATAGATACACATATGTTTTTTTTTCATTATTTGTGTGAGATTGAGCTGGTTATCCTTGTGACACTGACCGGAGGTCCTGATGGTCCTGGGAAACCAGGCGGACCTCTTGCTCCGGGGATCCCCTGTAAACATTTCAGATGTAGTTTCAAAATGTACATACTTTGTGAGTAAAAATTAATTTAAGTCATCCCTTTTATAAATGTAACTTCATAAAAAGTAATTGTTTTAATGTGTGTTGCCAGGAAAGAAGCTGGCCATCTGTACTTACTATGTAGCCAGGGAGTCCAGCATGGCCTCTAACACCTTTGTTTCCCTGCATACATCAAGACACACAAATCAGAGTCCCATGCAGCCCTCCTTGAAAAAGACGGTGTGTGCTACAGATGATTAATCTGACCTTGTCTCCTTTTCTTCCTCTGTTTCCCTGTGATCCAGCCTCACCCTGATAACCCTAAAGGCAGGGAAAAAAAGGTATTTGACTGCTTAACATAAATCTTTGACACCTAAACATGTACAGTTATAACACTGTGAGCTAGCTGCACAAAATAAAAGGCTAAAGCTAAATGCAAACTCAGACAGATATACACTCACTGGCCAAATCATTAGTTACACATTGCTAGTACCTGGTTGGACCCCCTTTTGTCTTCAGAACTGCCTTAATTCTTCCTAGCAGCAATTCAACAAGGTACTGGAAACATTCCTCAGAGATTTTGGTTCATATTGACATGATAGCATCACACAGTTTGTGCAAATTTGTCAACTGCACATTCATGATGTGAATCTTCCATTCCACCACACCCCAAAGGTACTCTATTGGATATAGATCTGGTGACGGTGGAAGCCATTTGAGTACAGTAAACACATTGTCATGTTCAAGAAACCAGTTTGAGATAATTTGAACTAGCCATCAGAAGATGGGTACACTGTGGTCATAAAGGGATGGACATGGTCAGCAACAGTACTCAGGTATGTAGGCTGTGGTGTTTAAACAATGCTCAGTGGGTATTAAGGGGCCCAAATTGCGTCAAGAAAATATCCCCAACACCATCACACCACCACCACCGGCCCTAACTGGGTTATCTGAGTTACTGTTGGCTTTCTATCAGCTCTCTGTAAACTCTAGAGATGCTTGTGTGGGAAAATCTCAGTAGATCAGCAGTTTGTGAAATACTCACCAGCCTGTCTGGCACCAACAACTATGCCACATTCAAAGTCACTCAAATCATCTTTCTTCTCCATTTTGATGCTCTGTTTGAACTTCAGCAGGTCATCTTGACCATGTCTATGTACTTAAATGCATTGGGTGACTGCCATGTGATTGGCTGATTAGATATTTGCCTTTAAAAAGCAGTTGAACAGGTGTATCTAACGAAGTGACCAGTGAATGTGTACTGTCTATGCACATAGATACTAGACCCTCAATATTTATAATCCACATAACATTATAAGTTCAGGGCAATCTTACCCACTCACCCAGCTCCCCTTTGCTGCCCGGCTCTCCTTTGTAGCCTTTGGGACCCTATAAGGACAAGTAAAAAGTTAATTCATCAGGCTACAAAAGGGCTAAACTTAAATTCATAAATGGAAATAGAATAAAACAAGGTATTACAAACCAGTTTGAAAACATGAAAATATACTTTTCTAAAATACATGTCTTCCAGGAGATTTACCTGGTCTCCAGGTAAGCCTGGAGGGCCCAGATCAGCATCGTGTCCTGGGGTGCCATCTCTTCCAGGTCGGCCTGGGGGACCCAGCATACCTTGTGGTCCAGGACTGCCCTGGAGCACAACACACCATGTAATGTAGCTAGAAGAATAATCATAAGAAATTGCATAGCAGAATGCCAGATAATAATAGTAATATCTTTCTTTTTCATTCAGTACAGTTTAGCTTCTACTTCCTATTATTACCGTTATATATCCAGGAAATATTAAACCCTCTGTTCTGACCAACCACGTAATCATGCCAACAAGCTTGAAAACCCAGCATACACCGAAGCATCATATCAATTACTTAATCCACCTTAACATCACCATAATAATAAACAAGTTATCACCTTACTAATCAGTCTCAACCAAGCTAGAAACCACTCAATTTTAACCATTATGTTTATGTGGCTACACTGTCACATCATCTAAGCACTAATCTTTGTTCTACATATTTCAATCAACTCATTTTGTAATATGTGTATGGACCTTAGCATATCCTTAATATTTGGCATACACTTCTTTTAGGTGTGATGATGTGAGCCTCATGAACTAGCACGCAAAGCCTCATTAGATTCTGATGAGATGCAAATAAATCAGAGATACCTACAATTTTTCCTTGAACACCTTTAGGTCCTTGTATTCCAGTAATTCCAGGTGGTCCCTGGAGAAAAAGTAGCCACTGGAGTCTATTTATGTTTGGTTTTGTCATGTAAAAATGTAAAGTTTAATTTAGCTATAATGTCTTTGTCTACTTACAATTGGTCCATCATCTCCAGGAGGTCCAGGAGGCCCCGGAGGCCCTTTAAGTTTCTGAGAATGAAAAAACACAGTGTTACGCCTCAGGCATAACATGACTTTATTATAGCATAAAAATGTAAATTTATATGTGCAAAGAGTAAATTTATTCATTATGCTGAATAATATATGTTCTCACAGTTTACTGAAGTTCAGCCTTTATTTCTACTCCTACTGTATTACAAATGAGTTATTGTGAAAAGGAAAATTTAGCAAGTCATTTTAGGTGCATTCATGTTACGTAACAAATGCCTACCGGCCAAGAAGATACCAGCTTTTTGTAAATTTTCTCTTTCTGCAAGAAAACAGTGAAGAATGAATTTCTTTTAAACATGATTACTGACCATCCACAAATAGGAAAAAAAAATCTTATTCATAGTTACACTGACAAAAATGAGCCTTTCATAATAATAACCCAACAATATTATTTATAAACTACAGAACATTTATTTAAATTGTCATATTTATAAGAATACATAAGTTACACCTTTTGATTAGCAGTGACATAATACAAGTAAACACTGAAAAATTAGAGATGCAGTGACATGAAAACTGGAACAATATGTTTTTTGTTTATTGTAGCCAGTACAAATGACCAAAGCCTGAAAATTCCCTTCCATATCACACATGAACGAGTCACTGAATCCGGAAGGATATCTGGCTCTGGAGTTTGTGTTTTCTTGGGAATATAATGATTGTGTTTCTCAGTTTTTCTTATTTCAATTCAGTCTATATTTGTGAAGCAAAATCTCCAATTTTGTGGTAAAGAATTCTTCCAAAAATGATTCATCTAGATAATAAGTGTATTTAAAAAAAGCAAAAAACAAAATACTAAACATAACCCCACTTAAACTTACTAATCATAAGCATGTATATTTGCTATTTTTTTTTTTTTTTTTTTAGCTTTATGTG
>VUQS01035098.1:0-13214 GCA_015108495.1 Heterochromis multidens | reverse complement strand
CTATTAAAATTGTTTTCATTTCATTACAGCAGCAGTTTACCTTGAAAGCCTCCCACTCTTCTTCAGAAGTTTTAAATACAACAATAGCAGGCATCCCAGGAGGACCAACAGGGCCTCTGTATCCAGTCTGCCCGGTCCTGCCCATAATGCCTTGGTATCCCTTAGAAGGCAAAAAAACAATACCTTTTGTTTCATGTTTGATTTTTGTCTTATAGTCTGGCAGAAACAAGAATTTGACATTTTATTCAAAATTTATTAAAGATTTATTAAGACAATTTACCGCCATGAAACCAAGAAAAATACAACAAAATCCAAAACAAAAATGATGTGAATTACAAAGAAACCAGTCACTCAATTTAAAATAAGTGTCTGTAAACCAAAAAAAAAATCTAAAAGAGGATTAAAGCAATTACAAGCAGTGCTGGGCTGCAGAGCTCATTGCAATATCCATTTATGAACAAGACCTTAAAATCACACTATGATAAATTGTATTCAGAAATGCTTATTAAGTCCAATTTAGCACCTACTTTATCCCCTTTATGTCCTGGTGGTCCCGGTAGACCTGGTAAACCCTGCAATCCCTGAAAAAAGAGTAGAGCTGAGTAATTAGAGTACGCGTATCCCAAAAATTATTTTAATTGAGAATAATACAAAGTGAACATAATGATTAAAATTGAGAAATGCAAATTTGTTTTAAATACACGCTCATTATGAATTTGATGCCAGCAATATGTTTCAAGCATGTAGCATCGCCTTTTCTTTTAATAACGTGTGCTTTATTAACTCTGGAGAGCAAAAATTTCCCCCTTCTTGCTCGATACAGAATTTCAGCTGGTCACTGCTCATTTGTGGTAATTTTTGTTTCATACTGTGCCAAATGTTTTTAACGTGTGACAGGTCTAGAGTGCAGACATTTCATCACCTGCATAGGAGCTTTTACTGTGAAGCCATGCTATTTTAATACATGCAGAATATTTCATGCCATTGCCTTTCTGAAATAAGCAAGGCCTTTCCTGGAGAAAATGTTGTCTGAATCGTTGCTCCCAAAATATATTGTTCAGCATTAGTGAGACCTTTACAGATGTGCAAATAACCCACACCATATGCACTGCAGCCCCATACAGGTATAGAAGCTGGCTTTTAAACTGATAGCCAGCCAGATGGTCCATCACCTCTTTAGCTTAGTAGTTTGCATCCATATTTCCAAAAAAACTAAATTTTTTTTGATGTCTCAGACCACATGACAGTTTTCCCCATACTGTTTTTTTGGCCTTGTCCCTTTGTAAATACTAAGATTTCTCCAGATTCTCAAAAACTTTGAATTCTATAATGTACTAAAGATGATGAAATCCAAAACGTATTTGCAATTTTGAGCTTATTCTTGCATTGTTTAACCATTTGACATGTCATTTTCTCACAGAATATTAAACCTTTCTCCATCTTTACTTCTAAAAGACTCTCTACAGTGTTGCCAGTTAACCTAAGTAGTTGTGACTGTGATGAGATATTTTTCAAAATAACCATAATATGTTATATACACTGTCTTTGTGGTATTGTCAATAAAATATAAAACTATAAAGATTTGCAAACCATTGCATTCTTTTTTTTAGTTGATTTTACACAGGGTACAAACTTTTTTAGAAAATGGGTTGTACTTAGGTTATACTTTAAAGGATGATGCACTTACATCAAACACCAGTGTAACTGAGGGTATGTTATGTAAAAAAAATTAAATATATGTTTGTGGTGTAAATGGAAAAGGTCTAGTGTAACTGAAATACACTTCAGAGTTACAGTGCCACAGTTTAGCCAGAGGAGGGAGACAATGCATCTCACTGGAGAGACTAACCCTCCCTATGCCCTAAACACACACACACACACACACACACACACACACATGCACGGTTTTCTAGGTGCTAGAATTGACACAGATATATGTTGCTATTGCAGTCATCAAATCAGCTTTGTGCAAACTCAATTTCATCCAAGGACACAACAGTAAATAAGATGAGAATATCACACAAATGTGATTAAAATTTCCTGTGTGCTTTGTTTATAATTTCATTAAGACTCTGTTCTCTAAATCACTGTGAATGAATCTTATTTTGATAGTACCAAGACCTATAAAGGTAAAAATAACTTCAGTAGTGAAACCCAGTCTTATTCACACATAGTTGCTGCAAAACATTAACAAAGTCTTACCCTTTGACCTCTGATCCTGGGTGTTTTATCTGCCTCTTGACGTTGGACTGTGTTTGTAGGAGTCTGATTTGCTGCGTCATCAGTCTGCTGTGGAGGTTCAGTCTCTGACTGGATGCTGAAGCCTACAGTGCTAAACTGGGAGATCAAATCAGGTGAGAACTGACTGTAAAACTTGTCACTGTCTGCATGAATGTGTCCTTCCTCCACCTCTGAATCTGTTTCATTTTCATCTGTCTCTGTCCCATTAACTCGCTCTCCACCTTGAAATGGGATTGTTTTTCCTGTGGGTGAAACAGTCTCAAACTTGTCTTCCATTTCTTCTTTTTCTATTTTCTCACTGGCTGAAACATTACTCGTCACAGTTTCTGTGTCCCTGGGACTTATAGCTTCTCCACTTTGTAGTGTGGGGGTTAAAACAGTAAGGTTTGGGGTGGGATCAAGCTGAGGTGGACTGAAGACCTCTGTTGCTGCTCTTTCCAGTGATACGTCTTCTTCTGTTGCTCTGAAGACTTTAAACGAGGGACTACTGACTACTGAAACTGGAGTTGTAACCACTGATGATGAAGCCTCTTGTCTGATTTTACCCATTTCCACTTTTTCTGATAAAGGGTGCACACTGGAATCAACAGAACCTGATTCTGTGGTGAATCCTGAAGCAGCAATAGATGAGGTAGCAAACAGGGGCAAATTAGAGAAAACTGTCCCTGTTGTTGTTTCTGTAAGAGTTCTTGATGAGACAACAGGAGCTGTGGGGTCCTCAGGCTGAATGTTAGGGCTGAAGATCATCATCTCAGCAGTTTGGACTCTGACAGAAGGAGTCATGGCTATGATAAAACCTTCTGAGCTCCATGTTCCTTTCGCTGTCCCTATTATGTCAAGGTGTGACTTTGAAAGCTGCTCATTTCCAGTCAAAGAGAGAGGCCTTGGCTGAGGATTTGGTTTATCTGGTTCTCTGTTGGTTGAGCTTGTAGTATTTGTATCTATATCACCATGGGTATTCAATACTTTGGCATTTCCATCATGTATGTGAGGATCAGGATGTGAATTCAAAGGGAAGGCCCTGCTCACTGGATCCAGTCTTGGTGTCACCTCAGTGTGACCAGCCTGCAGAGTCGTGCTTTGAGGGGAGTTTTCCAATCTGGATGATACTCTGACTGCCGGCTGAATGGTCGTCTCATCTACAGATCCAACCTGCTGGGAAAGTTAAACACAGTGAAATTATTTCAAGGTTTAGTAAATTCTGGACCATTTTGTAGTTTCTATTTCCATTTTTAATGTCTCATTTAAACAATGTGGAATAAATAACAACATACGTTAATAACAACATATGATGCCTGAATGACTGTAAACAAAAGAGCCTGTTTAGAAGGGTTAACACTCCCAAAGTAAAAAGCTTCTGGTGGATTCACACACAAACCTAACATTAGTCAGTCAGTGTCCAAAGCAAATCAAATTCAGCTCTCAGACAAACACTCCCTGTGTGCCATCTCCAGACAGACAGGCCCAATACAAACACAGACGGTACTATGGAAAAATGTTATTAAACGCCATACATTCACACTTATTTGTTAACAGAAAAGCACACAGGCTAGTACAGTGTAGCTGTATGCAGCTGTAGGCTGTGGCTTAGAGTGGCATCTAAATTATATCTGTCTAACTGTTAGTCATTCTTGACTACTTTAAGAAAGTAATAACTGAGCAACCCTATCAAGCTATATATAACATACCATAGATATCATCCATAAAAAGGGACAAAAAGAAACATATTTTTAGGATGAGAACAACAGCAGTAACAACTGATCTAATCTGAATTTTATGGCTCTGACTCCTGACAGGTTGATGTGTATTTTTAGACACCTTAACTAGCTTGGATATCAGGAAAATAAAACAGACACTATCAAAAATAAACTGAAGTGTTTGGTTATTGACAGTTGTCTGTTTGTACTTGTGTGTCTGTCAGAGATGAGCATGTGCTGCTGTAATCTCCACAGCGCTGCTCAGCTGCTGAAGGATCCCCCCCGCCCCCCCAAGACTAATATAATCGGCTGGATGGTACCCTGAACACACCCCAAACACACTCACAGTAGTATTTCCATCATTTTAGAAGACATTAAAGTCTCTAAGATTTATTTCCCAGAGGTTTGCCCAACACCTAACCATAACTACTACTTGCTTAATCCTAACCCCAGATTTAACCTTCAACCAAATCTTAAACTAAACTTTATAATTTACATTTTGGGGCCTCAAAAGGAGACAGATTTATGTCCTCACTGTATGATAAACACATACAAATAACAGAAGACAAATTTCATTACAAACCCTCATTTATAGTTTAGATAATTGATTTCTGTTTTTATCATATTGGACGTCATGCTACACTGTCTTAGTTGTGATGACCACTAGGGGATGCCAGAATCAGAAATGTTAAAATCTTAAACAGATTTCAGAAGTTGTAGTACATTTTTTTATACATTACCATACAGTGGTGCCTTAGTTATTTACCATATTTGGGATATTATAACATACTTTAATAAATAACAACACTTATATAAATGGAATGGGAGTCCTCCATATGTTTCCCCGCGCTTCTTTGTCTGACTGCCATGTGGATCACATACTGTCTTTTTTTTTGTTGTTGTACTTTATAAATCACTCATAACAAAAAAATTGTCTGCAAGAGCGATAAGTTTGTTTGGTAAAAAAAAAATGTCTATTCCTTTGTGAAAACATGCATCAATCCTTCAAGTGGTTTTTAGTACACTGGGAGACCTCCAGCTTCTTCCTCTTTTGTCTGTGACTAATATGAAGATCAAAATGAGGAGTTTTAAGAGGTTAAATTATTCATTTGCAATAAAGATTCCTTTGCAAAAGACAATATTTTTTGCTATGTTGCTAGTAAGTAAAAGTCCTCCACCATCAACGATCCTTTCATGTGGACGTATAACAAGAGCCAACTACTTGTAATGTGTTAATAAAACAAGTCAATTTAATTGCTACAGTTAGAGAGACAAACATAAAAAGGAGGAAAGGCAGTTGAAAATAGCAAAGGTAAGTAAAGTGATTCTTAGTGCACAGAAAGAAGTACTGCAATACAGCGAGACTTACGTAGCTCAGTAGCAACAGCACCACAACAGAGCCCTGCATGACATCTGGTAACGGTAACATCTGGACTCCTCAGTGTGAACTGTAAGTGTGTGTAAGTCAGTGCTCCAGTCTGCCTGATAAACACCAGAGGATGCACTTGAAAAAACACACACCCCTTCCTGGAGGCCCGAGCCAAGCACTGGCCTGGCTGACCACTCATTTGAGGCCCGAGGAATGATAAATCGGAGGGACTAAACCAGACAGCTGAAGGCTCAGCATGAGAGAGATGTCTCATTCAAACATTGTGGCAGCACAAAAACACATGAACATATCCATCTTTTGGTTGGTGTCAGTGTCTTTGATCTTCAGCAAGTTAGCAAGTGCCTCACATCTCAGAGGGTGAACAATGAGACACTTGGGTGTGTTTTCGTCTAAGCTTGCTGCTACTCAGAAGGTGTAAGTCCTTTGTTTCTCATGTCGCAGAGACTGTCAGATGTGAGCAAACTATCCGTGAAGGTGAGACTTTATAAAAAACACAACTGCCACTGATTTGGGCTTCGGATCAGGAGCGAGACTACTATCCTGAGAATCACAGATTTATCAGCAGAAGTGTTACAAGTAAGACCAGTATTAAAGTTTTACATTTTCTCTGACATGAAGTTTACTTTTGGACATAAAATGTAATTTTTTCCCCCTATAAATTCAAAGAGGACTTATCTTTCATGGTGATCCACTTTGTTGACCCCTCTGCATAATTTACCATTGAACTTCACATTGATCCAACACCCCCATTCCCCCACCTCAGTCTTCTTTGTCCAGGGTCAGAAGGGGAGGACTGTGGCCCAGGTGAGGAATGTGACATAAGGGTCAGAAGAGTTAGGGGCTGCTGCCTGAAGAAGGGGAGTTGTGGTTAAGGTTTGGGCTTACAGTAAAGGATGTGTGGTGAGGACGGAAAGCTCCTCCCAGCAGAATCAAGTTTAAAGTGTTGATCTGACATCCCAGGCCATGACACCAGCTTGTGTTTTTTATTGTCAACAGTTCAGGTACAACTCGAGTCTGGACAGGAAACAGAGCATAAAGACCTGAGGGAACTATATGATGAAATAGAGCAACAAATGGCAGACAAAAAGATGCTGAAACAAACTACATGATTATTCAACTTTCTACACACACACACACACACACACAAACATGTGCCATCAGAATTACTTGCAGATGACATACATATTTTACCAATAGTAAATTTGATACCAGCCAGTTCCAGACTTTAGTAAGGGGTTAAAGTTGGTGCTATTTGTGTAGGTCTAAATGCAGATGTTTTAAATACTGCTGCAATGCCCACTCATTTCCTGTCTACTAACAACATAATGCATGATAGCTACTTTTTTAAATTGTTAAATCAAGAAAAAAATTAAAAAACTTGAGTTAGCCTGCTTAATTACTACTACTAATCAATTTTATTTGACTTTGGCCTGGCAACAAAAACAAACGACCCCAAAGTGGCCATTGGACTTTGATTCAAATGTTGCCTGTTCTTCGAAATTGATCATTTGTGTGGATGTCGGTGTGTAGTCTTTCTTTCTGTGTTAGCCTTGTGATCGATTGTCCAAGGTGTAGCCCACCCCTTGCCCTATGATAGCTGGGATAGGCTCCAGCCCCATGGCAACCCTAACCTGCATAACCTGTTAACAAAAATAGATTGAAGGATGTTGATTGTTCAAGGTGAATCAAACCAGTCCAAAGTAGCAAAGCCATTTACACTAGTTGCTCATTTTGTGTACTACATATTAAGTGGATATTTGATTGTGTTTTGTGTACACTATTGGAGGACAGACATAAAAGCCTCACCCTCTTCTGTCCTAAAACACCCAATAGTGACTTAGTAATATCAGCACACTCAGCTTCTCTGGAAATGTATCATCTAAGCATTTAAATAAATCTAGACATACAGAAAACTCTTCCACAAATATGCCTCAAACATGCGCTGCATGCATGTATTCAGCGCACATGGACAGTTTCTAGAAGAGTCAACAGAACAGTCCACGGTTGTGGTATCATAGTGAAACTAAACAGTGTCCTCATAGAGAGCTGCTTCACATGTAAATGTTAAGTATATCACAAAGCTGACAGATTCAGAGGACATTTGTACTCTATATGGAAACATTCAAGGTCAAGTTAAACACCACGCCTTTGAGCTAAATCCTTCCAAGCTGCACATCATGGAAAAAGAATCCATCCTAGATAAACAAGCTCACTGCAGTCAGGTGTGACCTTGTGAAGTCTCTTTTGAGTACATGCATAATCTGTTTATCTATTGGAGACAACAGTCTACTTAGTTTGCATGTTAATTTGCGAGTTGTTTTGTTCCATTAATGTGTTTCTGCCTTGGAGAAAACAAACATTAGCTTATTATAGCTAAGCCAATTACTCTTCAGACTGATGCTGAATTATTGGATGTGTTGATACAAACAAGGATTTTTTGCAGCAAAGGTAGTCCCAGTTAGCGTAGAGTGGCTGTGAGATGTCTAGATTATATTTTAAAAAACTATTTACTTGAAACAAAATGCATTTAACAAGTTCCTGTGTTGCATTTCACTGTTAATATTTACAGAAGGCTGGATACTGCCACTGCTCTTTGATATGTTGGGCAGCATCTAATATCCTCCGTTGCTCAGATCTTGTAATAAGTGCTGACTGCTGGTCCAAGAGCTGCAGTATGTTCACCTCTGCAGAGGCAAGATATGAGACATTATTAATAAGGTGTCTGAATATCACTTCCAGAATATGTGATATTATAGCAGTAAATGTTTTATATAACTAATATACAGTGACTGCTTCACAAACCTAGTGTGAACCATAAAATCAACCTTGATCAGACCATCAAGGCTGATTTTAGTGAAGCTGATCAGACATTTTTTTGCTTTTTACACATATTTAACCTGTATGTAATGACTCTGGATACTAGCTAATGGCTGTTGAGTAACATAATTAGTTTAAAGGAAAGGGTTGGGCCTGACTAGCATCCCAGTCTGCTCACAAAAGAAACTCAATATCTCACCTACGTCACCTACAAATACAGTCAGCTTAATCCTTCACACCTATTTATTTTGGGAATATATGTGAACATACCAATAGAAACACACAAAACATATGCTTCTCAAGGAGTTTGTGAGCAAAAACTAAAAATATTCAAAGTCAGTGCTGCAAATGAAGCTCTGTTTTCTATTCAGGCCTCTGTTGCTTGGGTTCCTATTTTATCTACTGTTTAGGGATGAAGATTGTACAAAAGGCCATTTCAGGCAAAATCTGGATTTTATGAATGCATTACTTGTGTAGCTCATTACCATCAAGCAGGGTTAGTTGAGCTTCCAACTGTTGATTGTTCATTGCACTTTCTTCTTCCTTTTATGTTGTCTTATAAGAATTGTAGGTATTTCACCTTAATTTAAGAACAGTGAGAGGAAAAGAGTGTAAAAAGAGAGTCATGCAATAAAGGGTTGCAAGTATGGACTGAATTCTAAACCCCTTTCTGTTTTATTTTTATACATACTAATTTAAAGAAAACATGCAGAAAGCACAAATGCATTTGTGTCCACCTAAAAGCCATAAAAGCCTTGAATTTGTCAAATTTAAATTTAAATTTAATTTTGGCAGAAAAAAAATCTGAAAACTCAATCAAACTGTTTAGTTACCATTGATCCACTCATTTTCTATCCATTTCAGGGTCATGGTGTCCTAGCTGTCACAGGGTAAGAGTTGGGGTACACCCTGGACAGGTCACCAGTCTGATGCAGGGCTAACACATGCTCATGTTTATGCCTACAGCCAATTTAGAATCCCTAATTAACCTAACATACATGTCTCTGGACTGTGGGAGGAACCTGCAGACTCCACACTGAGGGGCCCCAGCCAGCCAATGGATTTGAACCCAGGACCTTCTTGCTATGAGGTGACAGTGCTAACCGCTGCACCACAATGCTGCCCAGTTTAGTTACATGCAGCCAAATTCTTGGAAGTGATATCACTCAGTGCAGAAAAGTCAAGTGATCTCTTTTTAATTGTCCTTTGAACAGATATGTAAACACTTCCTTTGTTAAGCTCATAGACAAGCATCATGAATGAAATAAAAATGTGAAGAGTACAATAAATTAAACATGGATTTATTTTGTACAGTTTATACTACATATTTACCAGAAAGCTTCTCTATCTAAGAAATCAGGCTTGATAGGGAACCCTTTGGGTGAGTTTCCCCAGGCACAGATTAGGCTCTTCTGTACAGACAGTCAGTAAGGTTAAGTCCTAGGCTGCACTGTACATGCTAAGCACAGTCTTATATACTACAGGTAACCTAACTTGTATACTGTATAAATCAAGTCTTGCAGTCATCACACTTCAAAGGAGGTTTCTTTGCTAAAATACACCTTTTCTTCATTGCAGGACTTCCTGTTTGGGTCGTCAGCAGGTGAATTTGACCCCTCAGATATGTCCTGTTTTCACATTTCAAACTCAACATATTATAACAACACAACAGCACACGATATAAATATACATCTCATTTAGAGGGAACAACTAATCATCTAAAATTTTGGAATGCTGCAGAGGGAACGTCGGGAATGAACATTTCTCTGCTTTGCTCTGTTTCATAATCACATTGTTGGCAAAATGAATGTCATTTAACATTGTGGGCACACTGAAACAAAAAATAATCAGGCAGCTTTAAGACACAGCTCTCTCACCCATCTCTCATTATCACTGTCACCATGATCATGCATGTGTAAATTACTATAACTCTGAAGCACAGAAAATACTGAGAAAATACTTTTTTTTACTGACGGAAACTGATGCTGTGGGAGCGATGTGGCAATTAACAGAGACCAACCAAACTGTACCCTTGATTGCTCTTTTGTTAAAGCATCCATGTTGCATCACATGTATGAAAGACATCAAATTCTCATCACTTTTGTCATCACACGAAAGAAGGCAACACGTCCTGAAGAGGACACATCCCCGGCTCTATGTACAGAAGAAAAATGGCTTTTGTCACATCTCTAACACATCAGCAGTGGCTATCCAGCACAGATATGAGGAGAATGAACATCCATTTGGTTTCATATAGTAATAACACCCAGGCTATCTGTCCTACAGATGGCTGTCATCATGCCAAAGATTTTGTAGTCCACAAACGGAGAAGACGGAGACGACTGGCTCTGTGAACTCTTTACTGGTCCAGTTCTTATGTTGGTCATGTTCTTGTTGTGTTGACTGGCCTGTAGGGTTAAGAGTCACTTAAAGTCCTTATGATTTCCTTTTGGATCCCAGATGAGCATTTTCTGCAGAAGATTTCAGAAGACAACATATTACAAATGTAATGGTCCGATATCCTGAGACAAAACCTCTCTTATTGTGTAACCTGTTCATAATCTTTTTCCACACACAGAACTAGCATAACCCTGGACTGTGCTCCACTTTCATATACACTACTGCTGTTTTCACATTATGGCAGAAAAATGACTCAACCATCACTAGCTGTTCAGTTCACTAAACATCTGGTACTTGATTTCCTGTATTGATTCTTTATTAACTGGTGACTGTTTAATGCCCATGAATCTTGTGGATAATCTTGCTGTAAACAGGAACTGTTGGGAATGGCTGGTTGCCCGTTATAAACTGACAAAATCTTGCCAAAAATTTCTTTTGTTTCATTTCGACAACAATGCACAGACTAACAGCAACCTCCTCAAATGACCTGAACATAAAACTAAAGTACATTCATCTTATTACATGTTTACATGCTACCTCAAGGTTCACTTACAGAAAATGCACTTAAATCAGCGTCTTGGATTGAGCTAGAAGATTTGGACACCTTGCATCGACATCTCACCATATTTTGTTCAGATAACACTCAAAACACAAAGTTGCGTGGGAAGGCTTGGCAACATGTGGGTTTGCCCGCAGTGAGCTACTAATGTTATTTTAAGTCTCTGCTGTTCTCGTGATTTGGCAAAATTTCTCTATTAAGAGCACACACATATAAACACACATTCATGTCCACACATGTAGTCTCACTCCAGCTACAACAAACGCACGCGAGGACATGTGCAGACAGACACCAGCATCCAGATAAACAGCAGTGGTACTGAGTCCTGCCTGTAATGCTACTGGTGCTGAGAACATCAGGTTCTCAGCGCCACTTGGAGCTAAAGCCTTGTGGTGCCACGTGGGCCGTTCTGAGGTGCCCAGTTCCTCTGTGCATCCTCTTCATCTTTCTCTCTGGTTTTTTTTAGCAGCGATCATCCTCATCTGTGTCACTTAGCAGCTCGCTGGCACCAGCTGGACTTGTCAGGCCCAAGTTCTTTCGGAAATGCCCATTAGGAACCTGCCAGGAGTGTCTGAGCTGAGGGGCGGAGCTTATGGCATTAGCCCGGCCTAGGCTGGTGGCCATGGCAGTCTCAAAGGTAAGGGTCTCCTGCCTCTCACTTGCTTCACCACTACTGAGGTCCTCGTGGAACAGGAGGTAGGGCTCCGATATGTAACGATGAGGAGACGGGTGGCTCGGGCCTGAAACATGGCCTCCAGATGACCCCTGGACTGCAGATAAAGGCCTGCTCTCCTTGTCAACCCTCAATGAGGACTCTGTGGAGCCACCAGGAGTGTCCTGAGGTTGGCTCTGTCCCTCAGAGGAGGCTGCTGCTGTTGTGGGAGAGGTTTGGGTTCGGCAGACAAGAGGAGAGTAGGATATGTAAGGCCGTGGGCGAGAGGGAGTCTGGGGCAACTGGCGGCGATTACGAGGAGTACCGGACTCTGAGGCTGAGTGGGCAGGGCTGCCTGATGTGTTCACCTGCAAATAAATCAAGCACAATATTGAGTAAAAGATTTGATGTAGCTTTCTGCCAGAGAAGGACTGCTGGTTCTTTTCCAGCAGTACAAAACAGATCCTGATTCTATTATATGACAGAAGCCTGCACAGCACTGGGTCACAAAGATTGAAGCACCTGTTTCTGTAAAGTATGTGTGCGTCCTTCGCTAGGTGAGCGGGACCGTCTCCTTTCACATGAAGGGTCTCGGCTTCGCTCCTCAGAGTTGCAGCGTGACACATCAGGGGACAGCAGGTGGCGGCGCTCCTTGGATCGCCCTCTCTCGTGACTAGTTGTTTCTTTGTGGTTGATTCTAGGACCTAAGAGTACAGGATTAAAGACCAGGGGGGACAGAGCCTTTAAGTCTGTGGCACCAAGACTTTGAAACAGTCTCTCACTACAACTATGTTTAGCTGACTCTGTGGCCTCTTAAGTTAAAAACTTTTTTGTTTAGCCGGACTTTTTGTTGAGATTTTTTTAACTACTTGCTTACTTTATTCTGTGTCTTAACTTAATTTTCTTATTTATTTTACTCTATTTTGTTGTACAGCGCTTTGTGACTGCTTGTCTGTGAAAAGTTTTTTATAAATAAACTTTACTTACTTACTTACTAATCAGTAAATCAGTATTTCCTTCACTAAGTAACATATTGATACAATGATATAATTAACAGAAATGGCAGAAATTGTGTTCTAACAACTTCAGATGTGACTGTCATTTAAGAATAAATTAAGATAATCAAAGATTATACCAGTCCATTGCTTTCTGAGATGCTCAGATCAGCTCCTCAACATATATGTACCTTTTTTTCTTATATACACTGGTTAAAAAAAGTGTTTTGTTTAAACTTTCTTCAAAATTTAGTTCAGTATATTTAAAGAAATTCAATTCAATTCAATTTTCAATTCAATTCAATTTTATTTATATAGCGCCAAATCACAACAAAAGTCGCCTCAAGGCGCTTTATATTGTAGGGTAAAGACCCTACAATAATACAGAGAAACCCCAACAATCAAACGACCCCCTATGAGCAAGCACTTGGCAACAGTGGGAAGGAAAAACTCCCTTTTAACA
>VUQS01035097.1:12556-50367 GCA_015108495.1 Heterochromis multidens | reverse complement strand
CTATCAGTGTGTGAAGAGTGGGAGAAGAGGGTTGCATTGACAATCCAACACAATGGGCAGCACATTGAACACATTTTATAAGTGGTCAGAAACTTGTAAATAACTCATGAAAGAATAAAGTTACGTTGAAACCAAGCACACCATTGTTTTTCTTGTGACATTACCAATAAGTTTGATGTGTCACATGGCCCTCTTCCTATTGAAAAAACAAAAGTTGTATCCAAGATGGCCGACTTCTAAATGGCCACCATGGTCACCACCCATCTTGGGGAGTTTGCCCCCTCACATATACTAATGTGCCACAAACAGGACTTTCATATCACCAACCATTCCCATGTTATTACGGTGTATCCATATAAATGGCCCACCCTGTAGATTTCTAGGCGTTTAAAAGTCACCTCTGTACTGTCTACAAATTGTCAGCTCATAAAGTATAGTTTGTTCCAAGTTCATAACTTCATTAAGTATTTTCCAGCATCCAAATTTATTTTAAAATTCACCAGTCAGAGTGCAATCAGCAGACCATTATTATTATAAGCACAGAGGAACTCTGTTTGGTGCAAAGTCCCAGTGCAAACACAATACTCCATCAGTGAAATCCTGTTTCATTTCAGTGTAATGAGTAAGCCACTGAAGTAGAGACAAATCAAGTTTGCTTATCACCCTTGTCAGCCCCTTCTTCTTCCCACATCATGTTACTCCTTTAAAGGCCCGGTGAAGTGTAGGGTTGCGATTAGACCGGATTTGAGATTGTTTGCTGTAATCATTATTATGATTGTGTGGAGCAGACCTTGTCAGTCTGTCTCCACATTTAATCAGCTGTGACCTCTTTCATTCATGAAGACGGGCGAGAATAACAATGCAGCTCTGATGTGAAACTGAAAGCTGCAGGAGTGTTTTGATCAAAATTTTAACAAAAGATACTGTATGTGTCCAAGACAAACTTCAGTCAGGGCAAATGCTGTTTTGATGTAGTTGTTTCTTTTGCATGTGGATAAGCAAGACCCTGAATCTGCTCTGAGGTTGGTTAGTGGGCGAGTTAAATGTACCTTCTTCTGGTTTGGGGTTTGGGCAAAACCATTCATTCTTTAACAATTTTCTACATTCCTCTGTGCTCCTTAAAGTGGAACTATTCTGCTTTCCCTTATTTTCTGTCATATATACACTCACCGGCCACTTCATTACTTACACCTTGCTGGTATCTGGTTAGAAATGCATTGAATTCAGATCGTTAATTCTTCTTAATTCCTAGAAACCAGTTTTAGATGATTTGAGTTTTGTGACATGGTGCTTTTTTTACCTTGTGGAAGAAGCCATCAGAATATGGGTACACTGTGATCATAAAGGGATGGACATGTCCAGCAACAATACTCATGTAGGCTGTGATGTTTAAACGAAGATCAATTAGTACTAAAGGGCCCAAACTGTACCAAGAAAATCAGCCATTACACCACCAGCAGCCTGAACCATTGTTACAAGGCAAAATGGATCCATGATTTCATGTTGTTCATGCCAGATTCTGACCCTAACATTCGAATGTCACAGCAGAAATCGAGAATCATCAAACCAGGAAACGTTTTTTCAATCTTCTATTGTCCAATTTTGGTGAGCCCATGCCTAGTTTCCTGTTCTTAGCTGGCAGGAGTGGCACCCAGTGTGGTTTTCTGCTGCTGTAGCCCAACAACATTTGAAATGTTGTGCGTTCAAGGATGCTCTTCTGCATACTGGTTATTTGAGTTACTGTTGCCTTCCTATCAGCTCGAAGCAGTCTGGCCATTCACATCTGACCTCTTAAGAGAATAAGACCTCTTAAGGCATTTTCATCCAGAGAAATGCTGCTGACTGGATATTTTCTCTTTTTCAGACCATTCTCTGTAAACCCTAGAGATGGTTGTGGGGGAAAATCCCAGTAGATCAGCAGTTTCTGATATACTCACACCAAAGTCATCAGCATCAACAACCATGCCATGTTCAAAGTCACTTAAATCACCTTTCTTCCCCATTCTAATACTTGGTTAGAACTGCAGTAGGTCATCTTGACCATGTGTACACACCTAATTGTATTGAATTGTTGCCTTATGATTGGCTTATTAGATTTTTACATTAACAAGCAGTTGAACAAGTGTAACTAATGAAGTGGCTGGTGTTACAGTTGTGGATGGTCATATTAAACATGGCCTAATTTTCAGATAATAAGGTCAGTAAATGTACAAGTAATCTCTGGAACTTCTGTGAGCCAAAACCTCAGGCTTCAGACAAAAGCTCAGTCTGAAGCTGTTCGAAACACTCAGTTTTCTACATTTGTAACTGTGGGATGTCAGTGACAGTGGATATACCTAATATGGTCATTCTACCTGCTGTTCGAACCTTCTTTTTGTGATGATTAGGCAATCAGAAGACAGTTAGCTTAAAGGGAAGGTAGTTTTAAAGGGAAAAGAGCTAAAATGACTTGTTTCAGACACTCAGTGAACTGAGGGGCTGCACCAAGGTCCAGTATACAGTGCTGTGAAAATGTTTTTGCCCACTTCCTGATTTCTTAGTTTTTTGCATGGCACATTTAAATGTTTCAGCTCATCAAACAAATTTTAATATTAGTCAAAGATAACTCAAGTAAATACAAAATTCACTTTTTAAATGATGATTTCATTTATTAAGTAAAACATGCTATCGAAACCTACCTGGCCCTGTGTGAAAAAGTAATTGCACCCCCCTTGATAAAGTATTAATTGATTAACATTTTTTGGAAAACACACACACACACACACACATTTCCAAAATGACTAAACACCTCTCATATATGTTGAGTCTGGCTTCTTTCAGTTACATCGTGAGAATTATTTGAATCAAAATACATTTTTAATGTGACTGAGAGAGGATCTTACCCATATTATTATCCCCTCACCCTCTGTTTTTGTGCATAGTGGCAATGAATAAATGATAAAGAAGAAATATAAATACATTTATATGTCAGATTGTGGAGGCAGAAACACCCTCAGATTTAAGTGCTTTATGTGCTTTATGTTATACCACTTTAGTATCCTGCTTTCCTACTTTAGGCACAGCTGACACAGCAAGGATAGCTTCATTAATAACTCAGATGCTCTGATGGGACAACGGGATTTTTCACAATACTAATTTAAAAAGTTCCAAAAAAGATATGAGGGCTATGAAGCAGTCCTTTTTTTTTGGATAAATTAGGGCTGCTATTTAAAATCCATCCATCCATCCATCCATCTTCTTCCGCTTACTCACTTCAGGGTCATGGGGGGACTGGAGCCTGCTGTCATAGGGTGAGAGGTACTATTTACACATTTAGATCATATTCCCCATACTTTAAAAAAGTGACCCTTTCCAAATGTATGGGGGAGGAGAAGAAAGTAACATTTGCATATCTTGGAACTTCCTTCTTCAGTCACTCTCTTTCCTCTTTTCATTTGTTTTTACTATGTTAATGGTTATCTGGTTTACTCCAGCACCTACTGCAAGGTCACCAAAATTGAAAAAAAAAATGCCAGCCACAGTCATTTGTTTTTGCTCGTGGAGATTTTGCTTGTTTCTACTTTGTTTAGTGAAACTTGCCAAGTTGATTTGAAATATTTATTCTTGTTCACTCACAGCTCATTCACTGGCTATAGTACACCAATAGATGTGTATTTCAGCCACAAGCAATGCATGGTTCTCTTGTTTAGTTTCTGTGTCATGGTTAAGTGTAATCTTGATGCAAGTAGCAGACTCAAACAAATGACCTCAGGTAGAAGTGATGCACAAATAGTGACGTAGTTGCTGCATGACGGCAATTTCACTGCAAAATAACACAGACGCTCAGCAACCCTGCTTTTATATAGGAATATAACCAAAATACAGCCAGTTGGCAAAAAGTTGAGTCAAGTCCCTTACTGCAAAAAGACATCTTACAGACAAGTTGCACTCATCAGTGCAGACTGACTCAGACTGATTGCAACGTGTTGGCAATCTGTCTCCATTTATAAATTAAACAGCAGTTATTTGCAAACCTTCACCAATCTGTCTGAGAGTGATTGCAATTGTTTGGAAACAGGTTGCCTCCCACCTGTGCAATTGCCTTGTGATCAAAAGTGGTCACCCAGAGCTTGAGAGCGTTGCATGCTCAACCTCTGTAATGCAGTATGTTACTTAATTGCAAACAAAATTGTAACTGTAATGTGATTACTGAATTTAATACAGTAATGCGTTACATTACTGCATTACTGAAAAATGTAATATGATTACATTACACCCAACACTGATGCTAACATATCCCAATTTCAGTTAACATTTGTTAATTAGCACTAAATACAAACTACAGCTGAGCTTGATTGAAATGTCAGTCTTTCTTTACAACTACCTGGGTATATACTAAAGTCTTAAACAAATCAAAAATTGTTAATGGATAAAAAATAATAATAAATAAATAAATAATCACCAAAGTCAGTCATTTCAGTCCTATTCATTTTTCAGTTATTCAGTAGGTGTTAAGTCATATACACTCAAGTGGTGGCATGATCACAGAACAGCACCCACTTTTTGAATATTAAACATTTGCTTGCCTTATAGATGCAAGAAAAGAAGTTTGCATATTATAAGAACAGTAGAAGGTTTACAACTGGAGGTATAACTTATATTGTGTTCCTGTCGCTTTAATAGGTTCAGGTTGATTTTCTCTCTCTCTGAACTTTGAAACCTCAAGTTTAGGCTCTAGGCTGCTACTCTCTGACCTACCTGTTTTGAGGAGATTAATGCTTATTGACGGCAGAGAGCAACTGCATCAAAACACTCAGGCTGAAAACATACCTCCACTGTTGATGCATATGTTGTAATCCGCCTTTGAATTTATATTCTCTTACAGACATGTAAGAACTGAATATTGTTAATAGATAAGGTATTTGGGGACTTTGGGGACAGAGCCCTTTGTACTGGGAATATCCAAAATATCACATAGTCTTATATAGAGTTTTTCCCCACATTGAACAGAGGTTTTTCTCAATAGAAAAGCTACAGAGGCCACAAAAATATATCATGACAACAAACATTTAAATAAAAAAAAAAATGAGAGCATAGCATTCAAAGTCAGCAGTTTATCATTTTCTAAGTGCACCATTAAACTGGAGCCAAGAAAACACCTCATACAGCTGGTTTTTAACACCTGACTTTAGCACATTTCTGAGTTGTACCTGGCTGCCCACAAATCAACAAAGCGGTTGCTCTGCACAGGCAGTAATGGTCGTCTATTATTCAAATCCACAAAAGAGAGTTTTTGGAGAGATGTTTTCAGTTAATTTCCCTGTTTACATGTGTTTGACCATTTTCAAACGGAGCCTAAAACATTTAAAGGGGTTTGTGCATGTGTGTGGCAAGTCTCTATAAAATTTGACGAAAGATAAACATACCTTTATTGGGAAATAAAAAGGGAATAGAGACAGATGAGGATGGGGAGAAACAAGACAGTGGCCAACAGAGAGATAAAGAGGGAGCCCAGTGAAGGCTGAAATGAAGACTGTAGCTTGAAATGGATGAAAGTGAGAGAAACGGTGAGGGAGAAACACAGTGTGGGTGTTTTAGGTGCATTTCTGTTCTGTGAAGTCAGCCAGGGAGCTACAAGAGAAGCCCAGAGTCTGCTGCTCAAAAACAGCCTTCCATGCTTGCAATGAACTCATTAAAATTGCACCAATTCTTCATATTAATTACACTCTCTGGGCCTGCTGACTCTGTTCCGATATGCCAGCTGAAAAATAGTTTGAAATAATTTTGCACTGAAAAAAAATATTAATGCAGAGGCCCTTTCTTAAACAGTGAAAGTCCCACACTCTGTTGCGTGTCTTATACACAGAGGTTAAAATTGTAAGAGATTAAATTCAAACTGTGATGTCTCTGAGGCTTAAAACCAATATATGATAAATGTATAGGCAGTTTAGTTTTGTCATGTTCATTTGTGGAATGGTGTAATAACAGTAAAAGGCTAATGTGCCATGAGTGTTTCCCAGTAGGGATGAAGGTGATAAAAACAGTAAAGGCTCCTCTTTTTATTATTCCTTTACAGGATCCATAATCTGCGACATTTATGTGACATCTGCTTTATGTTCTGAACTTGACATATCATTCAGTTGCTGCTAATAGCATGTATCATAATCTTGTGCTTATTCTTTCTTTCTCCCCATCTTGTCCTTCTCCCCTCTTTCTCCTACTCTTTATCTTTCTTATGGTCTTTTTTTTGCATCTTTCACTTCATTCTATCTTCTACTTTTATTCATCGTGCATCTTCTTTTGCTCTTATTTCCCTCATGCCTCTCTTTTTCTACTCCCCAGGTGCTGAAAGGTTTCCCTGAGTGTCTCCAGGCTGATATCTGTCTCCATCTTAACCGGACGTTGCTGCAGAACTGTAAGGCTTTTAAAGGTTCCACAAAGGGCTGCCTCAGGGCGCTGGCCATGAAGTTCAAGACCACCCATGCACCCCCGGGTGACACGTTGGTCCACGCTGGTGATGTCCTGACTGCCCTCTACTTCATATCCAGGGGATCCATAGAGATTCTGAGAGGAGACGTGGTGGTAGCCATTTTGGGTAAATTAATAATATTAATGCTTTCACTTACATATGCAAAGAGACAACAGAAAGATAGAACAATGTTTGACATTGTAATAAACTACCCAGAGCAGCCATGTAACCGATTCTGCTCGGCTTCAGCAACAGAACTTCAGTCAGACCACCTGCAGAAGCCCACCACATCTTAACACTAGAACAAGTGGTAAAAATCCTGGCAATTGTTACATTTACAAATGATTATGTTGGCTAAACTCTAGTCCCCTGCAAGCCTAGTTAGATAAGTGGTTACGAAAACTGGATGAATGGAATATAGCCAAGACCTTTATGAATATATACTCACCGGAGACCTTATTAGGTACACCTTGCTAGAACTGGATTGGACTCCTTTTGCCTACAAAACTGCCCTAATTCTTTGTGGCCTTGATTCAACAAGGTGCTGAACAACATTGTTCAGAGATTTTGGTCCATACAGACCAAAGCATCACACAGTTGCTGCAGATTTGTTGGCTGCACATCCCTGATGAGACTTCCATTCCACCACATCCCAAATGTGCTCGATTGGATTGAGATCTGGTGACTGTGGAGGCCATTTGAGTACAGTGAACTCATTGTCATCTTCAAGAAACCAGGTTTAGATGATTTGCGCTAATGTGACATGACACATTATCCTGCTGGAAGCAGCCATAAGAAGATGGATACACTGTGGTCATAAAGGATGGGCATGGTCAGCATGCCCATCCTACAACTTACACTTTATCAGTCAACAATATTCAGACAGACTATAGCATTTAAATGATGATCAGTTGGTACTAAGGGGCCCAAAGCCAAAAAAATATCCCCCACACCACTGCATCACCACCAGCAGCCTGAACCATTGATACAAGGCAGGATAGATACATGCTTTCATGGTGTTCATGCCAAATTCTGACCTCACTATCTGAATGTCACAGCAGAAATCAAGACTCATTAGACCAGGCAGCGTTTTTCCAATCTACTGTTTCCTGTTTCCTGTTCTTAGCTGACAGGAGTGGCACCCAGTGTGGTGTTCTGCTAATGTAGCCCATCTGCTTAAAGGTTCAATGTGTTATGTGTTCAGAGATGCTCTTCTGCATACCTTGGTTATAAAACATGGTTATTTGTTGTTGTTGCTTTATTATCAGCTCAAAGCAGTCTGGCAATTCTCCTCTGACTTTTCATATTAACAAGACATTTTTACCCAGAGAACTGCCGCTCACTGGATATTTTCTCTTTGTTGGACTGTTCTCTGTAAACCCTAGAGATGGTTGTGTGGCAAAAATGCCAGTAGATTTTCTGAAATACCCATTTGGCACCAACAACCAGATTCATGCAAGATTCATCACCACTTTAAATCACCTTTCTTCCTCATTCTGAGCCTTGGTTTGAACTTCAGCAGGTCATCTTGACCATGTCAACATGTCTAAATGCATTGAGTTGCTGCCATGTGATTGTCTGATTAGATGTTTGGTTTAATGAGCAGTTGAACAAGTGTACCTAACAAAGTGGCTAGTGAGTGTATATAATGATTACTGACTTGATGTGTTTTACCAGTAATGCCCTTTTCTGCTTATTAACTCGGAAGTCAATTTTGTGACTAAAATAGCACATAAAATAAGTCTTTTTAAGAGAAAACTTAAGTTCTGTTTGTAGTTTTCACCCTTTAATCTACAAAGATTGCAGTATTTACTGTGCTAGAGAATACAATAAATACTGCACAGTAGTTTTACTCAGTTGCAGGAGTAAAAAATGTTCCAGTGTTGCCTTCAGTGTTACTCTGGTCTGCTCTTTTTGGCTTACACTTTATCTGTTTCATGACGCTTGCCTAACACACAGTCAAATAAGCGCTGGCTGGTTGTGCCATCTGCTGGTAAGCATATAATTAGTGTCAGTATTTGTTGAGGCTGCACCTCATACACAACACATAATCTAGCTCCCTAAACAGGTGAACAATAAATTGATTTATTGATTGAACAATGACACAGGTCTGTTAGTGGGGGAAAAAAATAACGCAGTAGATGTGGAGTATGTAGTCATGCATCAGGCATTTGCTAAATTTTTATTTCTTGCCCTAAAAGATATTCATCTGGTCACTGAAAAATAATCAGTTAAATTCAAGACACATTTTGAAATACAATGTGAAGCTACTGAAAATGTTTTAAACATAAAATTAAAGCAGATGTTCATAAAAGCTATTACTAAATGAAGGTTAAGCCTGGAGGTAGATCCTACAACACTCAAGAGCATGTAATCTGATATACTGACTGAGTTAAATATTAAAAATATGATTTACATAGCTAATAATTAAGTTAAATAAAAAAGTTTCCTTTTTGTTTTCTTATATCTATACTTGTTGTCTGAGTATTGCTTTATTGATTGCTTGTGTAAGATCAAATCACAGCTGAAAATACTCTCTCTTTTTAAATAATTGCTTTTCTTTCCTTTTCACTCTTCTCAGGGAAGAATGACATCTTTGGTGAGCCCATCAACCTGTATCACCGACCTGGTAAATCTAATGCTGATGTGAGGGCTCTAACATACTGCGACCTTCATAAGATTTTGAGAGAAGACGTTCTGGAGGTGCTGGACATGTATCCTGAGTTTGCAGACCACTTCTGGAACAACCTGGAAATCACTTTCAACCTCAGAGATGTGAGTTTAAAACCTCATGCAAGAGCAGAAGTGAATAGAATCTGAAGCTCATAAAAGAGTGATATGAAAGTTCATATCCTAAATACATAACTGATATCACTCACTTAAAATTTTCAAACTCTTTTGTTTTCTCTTTTCTATTGACAACCAACAAATCTTATCTTTGTATGCATTTGTGACATGTAAGTTAGTGTAGTCACAACAGGAAAATTATGACTTTGAAATGAAACCTGCCTTAGTGTCTCAGTCTCAGTGTCATGTTATCAATACAATACCATAAAAAAAAGCCCTACAATTCTTTTTTTTTTTATTTGTAAAACAGAAAACTAGAAAATGCACATAATAAGATGTGCAGGCCTTTGAGCTTCATCACCAGGAATTACCACTTCATTTTTCTGACTGTCTTCACTGTTGCTATCAAATAAAGGTGCAAAACCCAGAAAAAGAAAAGGACATATCCAAATTGGATTAATTGGATTATCATAGGTAAATAGACCATGGCCACAGTGTTGTTAAAGTTATTACACGATATGCTGGAATCTGATCTCCCTATATTGAGTTTATGTGAAATCTTTGATACCTCACCTTCTTATCTTTATTTGATATATAGAAATAATGACAATAAAATGCACATGCCATTATTACCATTACTTGTACTGATTGTGATCGCTGCACAAAGTTTCTGGGTTCAGACCACCTGGTGCGCTGGAGCTTTTCTCTGTGGAGTTTGCAATACATGCATCTTAGGTTACTTGGTTATGGTCATTAAATTGGCTGTAGGTGTACTGTAGGTAGGAGTGTGAATGGTTGGCTTTCTTTCTGTGTTAGCCCTGTGATGGACTAGTGATCTGTTCAGGGTGTCCATCGCTTTTCCCACTATGGCTGCTGGATGATACTGAATTGAATAAGCAATTAAGGAAATGGATAGACGATCGGCTTAACTGCAAATGCCTGATTTTTAGCTGGTGGCAAGTTATGATGAAGTCAGTGATACCTGTTTCACTGTTGCTCTTACATAGAGAGAATTTTGCCACATTGATAAGGTGGCTAAAAAGGATAGAGCCAAATAAAACATTTATTAATCCTCTCAGCTAGTTAACTTTGATGCAAACTAAACAACACAACTTCTACTTGACTGGTATTGATGCAAACTGTTTTCTGTCAGATTCACTACAAAGCCAGTATGTCTTTGAGCGATATGCTTTTCCTAGTTGATTGTGTTTACTTCCTTAGTCTGGTTTAAAACATCCTTTACATCCACAAGCTTGTCCTGACCGTCACCTATGTAAGTGAAATAATTCTGTATAGGGTGTCTGCTTTGTCGACAAGCTGTTTCTCTTTTTGTTACTGTGAAAGCTGCAGCATTGGCACACCCTCCATGCCTGCTGGGAAAGGAAATAGAGTACAGAACACACACATATGCACATAATGCTCTGCAGTCGCACATTGATGCAACTCAGGAAATAAGTCTATTTATAACACTCTGCCATTCTTTAAGAATCGGAACTAATAAGATGCGGTGTGGTATTGTTTCCAACTGCAGGTAATGCGGTATCTTTCTTGCATCCAATACTTATATTACCAAGTATCCAAAATAACATTCTTTTCTATTTTTACAATTTATACTCCCACAGTTGTTTTCATAAGTAATGTTTAATGCTGTTTTTAATTTCAGACCAACATGATCCCAGGTTCTCCTAGCAGTGATGACTCCAACTCTGGGGGGTTCAACAAATTAAGGAGACGTAAACTATCATTCAGAAGACGCACAGAAAAAGGTAACCCATCTTCCATAGGTCTCATCAGTCATTCTGTTTTACTGTTACATGAAAACATTCGATTATTCTGTTGAATGTTTATTCTGTGTATTATTCTGTACATTCTTCCCTTAGGCAATATTATTAGAAGAAATACCCAGTTATACTATTTGTTTACAAGACCTGATAACACAAACCAGTTTGCTAAACTACAGGCATGCTGTAAAGACATAAAGGCCTGGGTGACCGGTAATGTTCTCCTTCTAAATTCTGACAAAACTGAAGTTGTTGTACTTGCCTCTAAAAATCTTAGAAACATGGTGTCTAACCAAATACTTACTCTGGATGGCATTATCTTAGCCTCCAGTAACACTGTGAGGAATCTTGGAGTCATTTTTGACCAGAATATGTCCTTCAACGCACGCATTAAACAAATATGTAGGAATTAGAAATTAGAAAAATTAAAATTAGAAACATCCTGTCTCAGAGTGACATTGAAAAGCAAATTCTCCCACTTTGGATTCAGGAGACAGAAACCATCTCTACTTTTAAGATTAGGCCCTGACGCTGAACCATGCCTTAGTTTTGCTGCTATAGGCTCAGGCTGCTGGGGGATGCCTTGTTTCTTCTCCATTCGACTATTTTCACTACCCATGTGTTTATATACCACTGCTATATATCATTAACTTTTGTCTACTCTCTCCCATAGTGTCTGTTTTTTCCTGTTTCACTATGTTGTCCTTCTCTTTTCTTATCCGTCACCCCACAATTAGTTGTTGCTCTCCCTGAGCCTGGCTCTGCCAGAAGTTTCTTCCTGTTAAAAGGGAGTTTTTCCTTCCCACTGTCACCAAATGCTGCTCATAGAGGATAGCCTGATTGCTGGGGTTTTCTCTCTAATATTGTAGGGTCTTTACCTTGCAGTATGAAGTGCCTTGACATGACTGTTGTTGTGAGTTGATACTATATAAATTGAATGTAAATTGAAATGAATTGAACTTAATTCTACCTGCATGGATGGTCAAAGAAACTCAGCTTCAGCAAATGTTTCATAGACACATTTCCTAGATTTTAATTAAATTCTTCCTCATTAGTCTTCTTTGAATAGTTACTTCTGATCCAGCTAGACTGACCATCTCCCCCTTTTTTGATCTATCCATCTACGCCTATGTCCAGATGATGCAGATGCTGGAGAAATAAAGAAGTCCCATAAATCTGTGAGACGAAGACAGCGGGAGGCAGGAAACAATCAAAAACAAGAGGAGGCATCTAAGAGACAGTGGGGGGCACATCGAAGCTCAGTGTCTTCACACTCTAGTGGTGATGAGGTATGACTCCGCACTATCACCATGACTAATGTACAGCGTGGCACTATAAAAACTGATGTGGATGTCCTGGATCTGCACCTTTTATAGGGGGAGGAGTCAGTTGTGACTAGCCTTGCCCCTCCGCCTGCAATGCAAGAGAATCCACACAAGCAGGCCGCGTCCATGAGCTTTACCGAGAACACCGAGGGTGATGGAGACCCCAAGACTGGGAACACCTGCAATGCCCTGTCAGGTATAGTACAACAGAAGATAAAATCATCCTTGCCCACTGCTTTGCGCACTCACACTCACATTTCTTCTCCCCTTTCTCCGCCCTCATACAGGTGCATTCTCAGGCGTGTCCAACATCTTTAGTTTCTGGGGAGAGAGCCGGGGGGGTGGTCAGTACCAGGAGGTTCCCAGCTGCAGCCTTGCCTCTCCTCCACCCCTTAACACACCACTGCACAGCTTGAGCCGACAGCAGCGCAACCAGCTGGACACACGCCTGGACCTGCTGCAGAAACAGCTCAACAGGTACCACTAGTAGGGTGTCTGTGTGTGCGTGTCTGTTGTGGTATTTGCAGAAATGTGTTGGTTTGGCTGTTATTGCTCTTTTGTTTTATATCGAACAATTTTTGAAAAAGAAAGGCAATATTGGAGGCCCCCAGCCATCGAGCCGCAACCTGAGACAATTGTTTTTCTTTTTTTCTTTTTTTTTTTTATTGGGATGCTTCTACAGAGAGCTTCTTCTCTCTGCTGCAGTGGGAGGGAAAAAATGTTTTTCCAACCCTGTAGTCTTTTGCTCAATGAGACTCTTTTCTCAGGTCTAGTTCACAGAGCTCACAGGCTGTACGCCTTTGTGCTGAGCTGTAGCCGCGAGAAAGGCTGTATCTCCAGCTCAACGCATGATGGATGAATGCCTCTGCTGGATAGGACATGTCAAGGTGTATGTGTGGGGGGAGTAGCAGTGTGTAAGAGCAGAGGTCCTCTTTGAAGCACTAAAAATATCTGCTCATATGTCAAAACCTTTGTTTAAAATACCAGCAGACTGGGTCCTAATTAGCCTCAGATAGGACAAAGAAGGCTTGATACAAACTTAAAACTCCCACCTCCTGCATGTGTCCCGCACATATTTATCTACATCTGCGGTGTGACTGTACCCCAAGATGTTTGTTTGCTGAAAAGATAAAATAAAACTCCTGTGGGAAAAATTAATTGTTACACTTTTACAGTCTAACAGCAGGATGGTAAGAGACATGCACTGTTAGCAAAACAAAGTTTTGAAAAGTGCAGCCAGTATAAGTCTTGTGTAGGTACAGATACTATCAGCAGTCTGGTTTAGTCTGATTTTTTTTTTTAAAACCTTCTTATTAACCATTCAGATTTTTCTCATGTATTACTAACTTGCTTTCTTATTGAAACTGATATAATTATGGATTAAATTCAAAATCGAACCAATAGCATCTAACATCTCTTACACACTGTGTAGGTTAGAGAGTCGCATGTCAACAGACATCGGAGTGATCATGCAGCTGCTGCAGAGGCAGATGGCCCTGGTACCTCCTGCCTACAGTGCTGTTTCATCACCACCTCAGGTAATAACACACACAGGGTATGGGACTTCTGTAGAAGAATGATCCTCACTGTCATAGTCGGTTACACTTTACGCTCACTAACAAGATGCTGTTTCCTTTCAGGCCTCACCCTACCCAGGTCCCGGTCCAGGACCAGGTCCAGGAGAAAGAGTGGTTCCACCCGTTACACCTCTTGAGACAGACACACTGGCCTCTCTGTCACAGGTGAAAAACATGTACTGGCAAACCTCACTCTGCTGTCCTGTTAGTAATACGTTTGATGTTGAAATATGTTCCTCAGTAGATACATTAAAGCCCACAAAGCATTGAATAAATGTTTACATTTTTCTTGATTTATTTTTTTAATATGATCTCTTGTATCATATTAGCATGGTCTGATATCCCCGTGTTGGTGTTGTTCCTGGATCATCATAATTAATGTTGGTCCAGGTTTAACATTGCAAGTGACCAATCACATTGTTGTGATGTCATAGTTTTACGACGTGGAAACACCATCACACCACACACCTAACCCTAACACCATAACCCTAATCCTAACCATGATCAAGTCATAAGCCCCAACCCTAACTGTGACCCTAGGTCAAACTGGTGGGGGAATCTGTTTAGAGCACCTTAAGTTTTCAGAAAATTTGTATTTAGTGCCACTATATCGATAATTGCTACAAAACATTTTACATACATTGGTATATCAACATTTTGTCTATACGTCCAAAAACCTATTTTTTGGTTTTTTTTATAAAAGGCACTATAAATTGTGGTCAACACTCACTGTGAAGGATAATGAGTAATAGCATGCCGTCCCACTGACCTCTCAGCTTCTTTCCCTACAGATCTTACATTCCCAGGACTTTGAGGAGTTCCCAGCCAAGCCACTTGACTCTCTGCAGCCCCAGGACACCCCTTTGATCAACACCAGCCAGACCCAGCTCGCCTCCTCTGGATTGGACAAACTGGGCCACCATCTGGGACTAGGCAGTGGGGCTGGCGTTGTTTCAGGGGCAGTGGTAGGTTCAGGTTCAGGTTCAGGTTTAGGTTTAGAGTTAGGGAGTGGGGTGGGTGCAGTTTCTAGCTTAGGAGCAGGGTTAGACTTTAGTTCAGGGGTATGCATGGGTGCTGGGACAGCTGCTACAACAGGAATATCACCGCTGGATCCTGAAACCCAAAGGAGGCTGTCCCTCCAAGAACCACAGACACCCCTGGACTCACGGACACCACAGAGACACAGCTCCGACCCAGGGGGGAGTTAAAGAAGATGCAGGGATAAGGGGGAGTAGAGTGGGATCAAAGGAGGGATCCAGAGAGAATGAGACTGATGTTCAGCAACTCTTTAAGTTCCTCCTCTTTCCACCACTCCATGTGGCATATTGGAGATCAGGAGACACCTACTGTACCTGCCACTTAAACCCTTTAGGGCACCCAGCTACTGTATCTTCACTGTCAACCTCTCAAGAAGGACTCACTACTCAGAGAAAGTGAAGCCAGGCAGGGGGTTAAGGACATGGTTGAGGCCTTTCATTATCTCTTTCTTGAGTCCCACCCTCTCCTCGGGAAACATTTGGAGCTTTCTGAGCCCCACGATGGTACAACCTTTAACCAAAACCACACACTGAGTGAACATAGTCTGGTCTGGACCTCTCAGTCATCCTTCTTAGGATGTCACTTTTTCAGACTCATATATAAATGACTGCTAACTTGTAGAAGAATCCCTTTACTGCTGTATCCAGTGTTGGATGACTGACAAGTACAAGCAAAGACAACATTGAACAGAATGACGAAACAAGTAGCCATTTAAGTCTTGCACTGAAAATCCTATTGATATGATGAATATTCTATTCTATATGTCCATGGCGCTTCCGATAAACTCACAAACTGGTAAATTGTAGTGTTAGCTGGCCTAACAGGAGTCCTGCTGTCCCTTCCTGTCATTGGTTCCTTCTCCCTGAAGTCCTGCACCCAAGAGTTGGAGCTAATGCCCCACACTTCCCAAGAGCACACTGGATTGGCTGGTTTGCACTTCAGGGGTGGGAACTGGAGGGTTAAAAGCCATGAATTTTCTTGATGAACATATCAGCTGCCCTGTCATAAACATTGTACAGATTTGCTAGGGAGTGAAGAACATTTGGCATGCTTAGGCAGTGTCACAAACAGGTAAACTGGCAAACTTAAAAGTTTTCCGTAAGAACAGTGCACCAAAAAAACAACAACAAAACCCCAGCTTACTAATTTCATGAGCAATGAGTTGTGACCTTACGGCAAAGTTGTGTTGGATTATCTTTGACACGTTGAAGTCAGCAGTGACAGGATACTGGAATGCTCGGATGTGTAATGTCAAATCAAAGCTCATGCATAAAGGGAAAACATGTTGAGTGATTCTAGTTTATCATAGTTGAATTTGCTACCTCAGAATTCATTGGTCCTTACTTTTTTCTCCTAAGCATGCACCCAGAATGCTTCTACTATGTACATAAGAGTTTGTCATGTGAGCCGTAATTACACAAGTTTGCCAGTTTACAATGACCAGCCGAATGCGCCATTATTCTATGTACAGTACAATATGCAAACACTGGCAAGAAGACAGGAGCGAGTGTGATTTAATCTTACTACATGTGTGATAAGTTCAGGTCCAAAGCTTTTTATGTGTGTGCACGTCCTTGTTTTTGTCTTTCAGTCTGGAGAGCCAGGTGTGTAGTACGTTTGCTTCCACGCACTGTCGAGGGTCACTGGTTTCTAATGTTGAAGGCGATTTTGTTTTGTTTAGGAAAAAAAAAAAAAAAGATGTGAACGCCTTCTTTAAACAGGTAAATGACAGGTTCGGTGTTTGAATCGACAGCACAAACCCTTTACAATGTTGACGTCATCCAAGTTGAACCAAGATTTTTCATTACTATAGCTGCAGAGAACACAGGAAGGAGAAACTGTACTTAGCACAGCTATTTTAAAGAATTCTTTCAATTACTTCCTATTTTGGGGTCCCAACATCTGATCCTTGTCACAAACTGTTAACGCTGATTCTTGCAGAGGTATGAAAAGGCTCAGACACTGACTGTAATTACTTCAACACACCATCGCTTTACCTATTTGATAAGATTCATTAGAAATATACCCATTACCAGTCATTTGATTCAGGATTGATTCTGTTCAGGTACATCAAAAGGTGTGTCTGCTCTGGTTCCATTTAATTTTACATGCAGTACTGTTATAAACAGCAGTTACTTAGACCAGGGGAAGAAGATGTGTAGCTTCAAGCTGTGACCATTGGCCTCCATCTTATATCTCCCTACACAGCACTTCAGGGAAAGGTTGTACTTTCACCAGTTATTGTCAGTCACCAGTTGAATGATCCTGTCACGAAAATGACAACTTAATACTGAATAATGGGATTTCCTTTGTTTATAAGTGCTTCTTTGACATCAGCCATACTGGAGGTATTCAGTGCGCAACTGCTGATTGGGCAGTTGACATGTACAGTTGCGATTTAAGTTTACCGACACTCGTCATGGACATGAATGTCAAGACAACACTGGGCTTTCAAAGATTTCTTTGGATTATTATTTTCCTGGGACAGAATGATTATACAACATAACATCTCTAAGAGTAAAAAAATAAACAAACACACGGGCAAAATTATATATACCAGAGCACACTTAATATTTGGTTAAATGTCAATTAAGAAGTTGCACCTTGACCACATGCTTTTGGTAGTCATCAACAAGCTCCTGGTATAAATCTGGTTGGATATTTGAGCACTCTTCTAGGAAGAATTGGTAGAGTTCAGTTAAAATGGTTGCATTCTTAATCAAGACCCACATATTTTCCATTGGTTTGAGGTCAGGACTTTGGAAAGACCATTCCAAAAGCTTAACGTTGGCCTTTTTTAATACATTTCACCAGCTTTATTTTATGTTTAGGTCATTAGCCTGTTGAAACACCCGGTTACATTCAATTTTCAACTGATGGTTTAAGGTTTTGCTGAAAAAAAATTTATATTGGCTGTCTCCTCCATTATAACATGCACTCTGTTCAATGTACCAGTTCCACTGACAGCAGCTCTGAGCCCCAGAGCTTGATGCTACCACCCCCATGCTTAACAGCTGGTACAGTGTTCTTGGTGTTCCTCCAAACATACCTATGGTAACTATGGCCAAACAGCTCCAATCGTATCTTACCTGACCAACAACATTTTCTCCAGAAGCCTTTTTCGTTGTCCATGTGGTCAGCCACAAACTTTAGTCGAGCTTGATGGTGTTTATTTTGTATCAAGGACTTCCTTCTTGGACAGCAACCTCTCATTCTGCTGCAATGTCAAACTTGCTTAACAGTAAACAGTGACAGTGATGTTCCAGCACCTTCAAATTCAGAAAAGGTTGATTCCTTGGTGGGTTGTGGGATGTTCTGACTCTGATGTTCCAAGCCAATTTCCTCTCATCTGAGGATGGAAGTTTGAGTCTTATCTTCGGTGTTGGAGCATGCAGTTCTTTAGAAGTGACGCCAAGAGACTTTTCTAACTTTTCCGAGACTCAGATCTGCACTGAGCTTCTTGGACGTTCTCATTGTACTGTGTGTTAGTCAGTCCAATGAGTGCGTTGTTGGCACAGAGAAGCTACCAGCTGTAGCCAGTTATTATCAATACCAGAGTTAGTTAATAGGCCTTGAAAGGCATTTTGGTGCATAATTTCAGAAAATTCCAAAATAATTCAAAATGTCTGGAAACTTAACTTTTCTACTCTTCATGATGTTTGTTGTACCAGAAAAAGAAACACGTTGCAGAAATTATTGAAAGCTCGAAACTGCCAAAACATTCATGTCCAGATGTCTTGAATCACTCATGAACAGAACTGTAAGGGTCATGAGGATGACTCTAGGATTCATTTTTAATTAAATGGCCTCAAGTGAATGGCTGTACACTCTACAATAAGCTTACAAACTGTGTGTCAATAGATGAGACCATCTATAAAAGGAATAAACAGTCTTAACAGTCCCTTTTCTAACATGATGTAGAAGATGGCACATACACTCTGAAAGGTAGTGGTATCACTGTTGATATAGAGTAAAGGTGGAGTCTGGATCTTACCCAGATACCTCAGGTCAGGTGGATGTGTATAAAATCATAATAGGTGGTGGAGGTGCAATGATGCTCCTTTATATTGAAAAAAGAAAACTGAGGTATTTTTTCTGTATAAATGGTCATTTCTGCACAGTCTTTTTGAGTTCTCAAGATGAAGGAAAACAAACACCCATGACGTCTTCAAAATGTCTTCCCTTATACAGAGTTAGACGGAAAGCCCCGTTCCTGTACTGCAAAATGAAAAGTGGTATTGGAGGAAGAGGGCGAGCTTGTTGTTGAAGTGCAATAGTCCTTTAAAGAGTTAAGACTTGTAGCAGCTTAACCACGTCCGTTTGAATTTAAAGCACTTTATTTATTTATTTTTGAAACAGTGCAGATGTTTAATAAAGACTCAGGAATGTGTCGCCGATGTCACAGGTCTGATTTTCCTTTGTCTCACAACTCAAAACCAACCGATCAGAAAGAAACAGATTGGATACACAGTTACACTTTAGTGGAGTTCCCCTTTAAATCAGAATTGTGACGATTGTATTTCACTGTGGGTCTAAGGTGTTTTATTTATTGTTGTAGGATTATTGTGTGTCTGTGGATTTCTCACTTTGTCTCAGTCATTTGGTGGAGCATGTGATGGCTCTCTATGTTCCGTTATTCTTTTGTTCACTTTGATGAAATTTACTCTCACACAGCCACTCTCAATATTTATTCAGTATTTATCAATATTTAATTATCATTATTGTATACTGAAAAATTCTCAATCAACTCCTGCCTGCAGTCAAAGCCACAGTCAGTACACAACGTGCATAAGGAATCTCTTACTCATTAGCAACAGTAATTGTCGGCATCTGTGCAGCGATTGGACCGTGCGGCTGTGTGTGTGCAGCCGCTTCGTAAAGGTGCACTTTAAGATTGAACCAAAGCAAGTGAATGCTGTAAACAAACCACCACTGGTGACATTGTAAACTCACCTGTAATCCAGCTTTTTCATTAAAAAAAAGAATGTTGTCATTTGACTTAAGTGCAGAAATGCAGCTGGATTAAGTGTAATGATAAACAAAGATCTTTTTACAGTGACTTGATTTCGAGGGGTGTGATGAGTTGGGTTAGGATGATTTGGTAAAGTTGAACCCAGAGAACTGCTGTTTAGTGACAGTACACTGTAAACAGGGATTCCAGCTTCTTTCAGATGACTGGAGCTTTTAATTGTTTGCCACAGTTGCTGTAATCTTTTTTTCTTTTTTTTTCCAGTATTCTATAGTAAAAACAAGCGTGAAATCATCATGCGTGTTCAAAGCTGTTAAGGTGACATTGACCAAATCTGCTGCTTTTTACTACTGACCCCTATCTGGTTTATTTCAATGGCACCACCAGTTTTTATTCTTTTTTTTTTTCCTGCCAGCAGTCCCTACCTGTGCTCTCCAGGAAATAATGAACTACTCTTGACTAAATACCCAGTGAATCTGGCTTCACATGGAGTTCTTTACAAAAGATTTTTTTTAAATTCATTTCTTTTTTTTCAGCAGTGGGCTCTCATCGCCATCTCACGTACTGTAGTGAGTCTTCTGTTAGTGTTCAATGACAGTCACCTAGTGGCCTGAACTGTATCTTTACATTCAGAACTATGACCTCAAAACTAGAATGTGGTTGTTGTCGACTCTTCTTATTAGACCTTAGCGGAATACTCAGTGCTAGAGGATGCATTTATGTATGCATACTGCATATTATAACAATAGAGGGTGCACTTTGCAAGAAAAATAAACCAAGGAAGGGGACAGGGGAATGTGTTTGTTTATGGGCGCTTGGTGATGGGGGCAAGTGTCTCTTCCCCTTTGCATTTAGACACACACACACACACACACATATGTACAAACATAAGAACTGCCTGCACACTTAACACACATGCCTCCCCTTAACAGCTCTTCCATACTGCTGAGCTTTTTTCAGCTCTCTTCTACTTTCTATGAGTTCTCACAGACTTGCTATTTGTAGATATTTTGCTCACTTGAAGGAGGGGGTTTTGGTACCGTTTACACAACACTGGATCTATTCTGTCACTCCTTGCCTGTACATACCACCTTCTACTACTTGTAAAGGAATCAAACTCTTTGGCACTTGTATAGCCAGCACTATGCAGAAACTGAACTTTTCTTTGGCATGCTTCGAAATGCAGAATACTATAGAGGAAAATATACAAAATAAATAAAGACTGCTCTACTTTCTTATTAAAATACTCACCTTATTGGAAAAAAAAAAGAGCTGTCCATGGTAAAAATGGATACAGCAATGATGGCGGTGATGAGGGTGATGAAGCTAAAGACTTTTAATATTGTGCACATTTTTACTTGCATGCTGCACTGAAAAATCATCCGGCAAAGAGAAGGTTTGACGTGCAAAGCAGCTGATTTTTGCTGTATGCTTGCAGACTGTGTGTAGAGTGAAACACTGAATTCTTCCGGGTTACGGGAGAGTCATTATTTATATATACGTATATACATACTACTTCCAGGTCATGGAAGAGAGGGGTACTGAATAGCTGCAAACATAGTGATCCTAGATGATACAATATTATATTGTATACTTGTATCTTTGGTTGCAAACCACTGTAACGGAGTGATGCATGTGTGGCAGTCCTGGGCAGAACTGTTGACCGTTTCCAAAATATCCTGGAGCACTTGATTCCCCATATCTGGTCTCCAGGCTGTCTTGCCTGGGGTAGTTAAATCAAGTACACCTACAGTAAATGCAGTTTTGGACGACATCTTACTATTTAAGTGAGTGTGAGGTGGTAAAACCTGTTAGCAATAGCATATCTTTAACACATTTTGCTTAAAAGTACCGAGTCATGACATGTCCCATCAAAACAAATACTTTGAAAATAGCAAATCTTTTTAATCTTGTATACTCTGACTGTCCTTGGAATATTGCTTAGCCATAAAATAATAATGCTGAGCTCGACAATGGAATGATTCTACAACCCCATTTTCCACAAAACTGGGACAATGTGGAACATGTAAACAAAAACAGAATGGAATGATTATAAGCTTGTGGAACATCTCACTCCTAAATAAGTCTATGGGCAACAGGTCAGTAACATGATTGGGTCTAAAAAGAGCAAAAAGAGAGGATGATTACTCTGTGAAAGACGATATGGGCTAATAGCAATTTTAAGAGAGTAATGTTTCTCAAAGTAAATATCCAAAGGTTTTGGAAGAGGACATGCTGCCATCCTGGTAACATCTATTTCAATAAAGGTCTTGCTAATTTCATTAAGACAATGCTGGACATTCTGCAATATTCTCCAAGTATTCCAACATTTTTTGTTTTACATTCTACAAACAAACCCAATTTTTTGGGGAAAATGGGGTTGTCTGAAGCACATATCAAAGACTACAAGTAGTTGGAGGGGAAACGGTGACGCTCCAGGTTCTGAATGTGTGATAGCATTATCAATGGTTGATCTTTATAAAATTTGAAAAATATTTCTTTCAATAAACCTCTTTGAAAGCAAAATTGTCGTGACTGGACTGATCTGTGACATTTATTGGGACTGTAAGTTTACTAAATTTGACAAAGTTCTCTGACAGAAAAAAGAAGAACAGAAAAAAAACTACAGTTTTACTCACTGATAACTTAATGTTGGGGTTTTCAAATTCACTTTTAATCCCAATATCATAATTCGACTAACAACTTTCTTAAATCTCTTCTACTTATCCCTAAATTTGTGAACATAGTTCATTACTAATGGCTGTGCTGTTTAAAATCTCCCATCCAGATACCCTTAGACAAACACTTTTCACAATGGAAACATTTGTGAAAACAGAAGGTCAAAGGGCACAAATTGGTTCCACCTTTATCCACAATCTACCAGGTCACTTACAGTCATGTGTGAAAAAGAAGGTTTTCACATGAGTCTATGCAGTTGTGAAAAACTAAGTACACCATTACTGCTCCCATAGGAATTACGAGGGTAAGTAGCAGCCAGGTGCTGTTAATCAAATGCACTTGATTAAATGGTCCTCAGCAAGTGTGAGCACCTCTATAAAAGGAGAAGTTTAAGCAGTTTGCTGGTTTGGAGCATTCAGATGTGTGTAAACGCACATGGAACGATGTCCTTTGGACAGATGAGACCAAAGTGGAGGTGTTTGGCCATAATGCAGAGCGACACATTTGGTGAAAACCAAACACAGCATATCAGCACAAACACCTCATACCAACTGTCTAGCACGGTGGTGGAGGGGTGATGATTTGGGCTTGTTTTGCAGAGGCAGGACCATAAACTCCTCTGTATACCAAAGTATTCTAGAGTCAAATGTGAGGCCATCAGACTAACAGCTAAAGCTTGGCCAAAAATTGGGTCATGCAACAAGAAAATGATCCCAAGCACAGCAGCAAATCTACAATGAATCTACAGAATGGCTGAAAAGGAAAAAAATCAAGGTGTTGCAATGGTCCAGTCAAAGTCCAGACCTCAACCTGATTGAAATGCTGTGGCAGGCCCTTAAGGGAGCTGTGTAAAAATGAATGCCCACAAACCTCAATGAACTGAAACAATGTTGTAAAGAAGAGTGGGCAAAAATTCCTCCACGATGCCGTGAGAGATTGATAAAGTCATATAAACTTAGAAAATGAGCACTTTAAGTTATTACTACTAAAGGTGGTTCTATAAGCTATTGAATCATGGGGTGTGCTTAGTGAAAAGTTTGTTTTTCACATGACTGTATATGAACCTACCTTCAGTTTAATTTTATTTTGTGCATTAAAATATTTCCCAAAGCTTTCTGGCACTGACACCCTTATATTATCTTAAGAAATGCAATATAATTGAGTGTAAAAAATGCCATGATACAGTCATTCATTACTCTATTCTTTTTAAAGCAGGGGTAATGTAACCTTGATATAAGCTGTGCAGCTTTATCATGGAGGAAAAAATGGCCAAATTAGTACAAATATTGGCATAAACACAACATTACATTCTTGGAAGCCAAACATGCTTACCTTAGGCACATTAAGTAATCCATGCATGGCAACAGTGGATCTGGGAAACCCCAAGAATTTCTAACCACCTTTGCTTGTCAAACACAAAAAATTCCACTGGCATTGTTAGGCTTGACTTCCACTGCCATATACCAAACTGAAGAAAGAGAGGGACATTCAGGGCTAAAAAGAACTTATAGTATACACTTATATAGTATACAGAACAAAGTGGGTCAAAACTAGGCAATAGGTTAAAACAGAAGAGAAAAAATTATATTTTCTTAAGAACAGTTCACACAGGATTAAATGCAACCATGCCATTAATAGGACAACAGCGTGAGGGATAATAAGAGAAGGAAATATGTAGTAGATATCAAAGAGCTAGAGAAACTCTTAAGCAAAAATCTAGAAGCAAGGGTGTACAAGAGACGAGTTTAGACAGTCGCATGTGTGTTTCTGCACTAACAGGTTTGGATTTTGGAGTCTTGTAACCACACTACAGCCAAGCAGGTGGCGGTAAGACACATAAATGTTGGTTGTCAGATGGCTAGAAGAAGAACTGCCTGAAACTGATGGTTGCGCTTTTCGCCACAAGGCGTCACCATAGACCTACACTATGTTAAGTGGAACCATTTCTCTGCTTTTGATTTTTCTGTAGAGAATATTTCTGCGATCTCACCACCAGAGAAGAAAAGCTTTATGCCTGCAATGTGAGAATCGGATCCAGTGGATTAGGTGATTAGTTGTAGTAGACATGCATTCTGTGGCTGTATATCTGCTAGTATCGCCCATAATTAGTGTAATTCAATCAGAGAAGTTTTGTCTTTAGTGCTTCGGTTACTTCTGTTCTCCCCCGTCCCCAAGAGCAACACAAACAAAACCAACTACTTATACTTGTAATCCCTGTCCCATCAATATTGATGGACACATGTGGTTTATACTTTCCCGAGTTTCTGTAATTTTCTGTAGTTCCTGTAATTCCTGTTTACCCGGTGACATTCCATTGATCAGGGCGGTGTAGGGGCGTCTTCCTGGGCCGTGGCCGTATCCAGAGTCCGTTCCCCGAGGCGATTGGACCATCACCGTCCCGTAAAAGGAGTCAAACTTTTCTATTGTATGCATATGGTGTCTGTCAAAAGTGTACACAGTGAGTAAGGGATCTTCCCGGGATTCAGACGTTTTGACTGGACAATAAGGCCGTCAAGCAAAGTTTAGCCTTCATGTGATTGGATAAAACGAGAGCCAGTCAGTGTTCTCGGCCTGTGATTGGAGCAGAGGCAGTCCTGGGGGCGGGGCATATTTATGTGCATCCAGCAGAGTACACTCTAGGGTGGGCGGATCGTAGCGGTGACAGCGACGCTCGGAGACTCTAGACAAACTGTCAAAAAGGAGACAAGTAACGGTGAGTGACGCTGAAAATTGAACGTTCCGTTTTATGTGTCGTGTGTGGTAACGTGCGCTGTCTGCACTGAGTGCGGAGTCGGTGGGCGGTTAGCCGCAGTCTTTCTAGCAGTGAACTGACGGTGATTTTGGATGAGTGAGCTCACAGGACGCATCGCAGCAGCGACGGTGTACGGGTGTAGGTTAATGCTGCCTTCAGGTGCGCCTCGGACACTTTTACTTTCTGAAAAGAAGTCTGTAAAATTAGCACGCTTATCCTTTAGGCTGGTTAGCAACCGCATGGTGTCGTTGTCTTAAGCTTGTTTAAGGTTTTATTTCTTCCTCTGAATATCTGCTTTCCCTTCTTGTTATCACAGTAGTGAGTAGGTCACGTGCATCCGTGCCGATATTCCGGACAGCTATAGAGACAGCATGGTGAAGTTGCACTGTCACAGCAGACCCACAGAGTTACGCAAGAGTCCCCTCTCGATGTCTGTTTCTGTGTTGCATCTGTCCATTCATTTACAGCCTGTAAGAAAGACCCAATGAATAAAAAGCAATCCTCCCTGTGTTGTAAGGTTATTGTACATGGTACATGGGTGTAGAGTTCCTCCAAGCTTTGAGAAGGACAGAATACACGAGCTGTCCCCCAGGAAACTTTGAGCATCCAACACTTAATTTCATGCATTCTGGTGATTTTTTAAAAAAAAAAATTTTCTGCACAGATCTGTAGCTTTTCTGCATCCAGTCATGATGAAAAATGAAACCAACACAGAAGTGCCAAAAGCTGCAGTTCTTGTAGTAGACACTTTTGAAGCTGGCTCCAAAAGGGAGTACTCACATCCAGATATGGTAACATCTGGGTCCAAAATCTACCGTGGTGGGGGCCAAAACCCTGATGTTTGGCTTTCATAGTGCAGAGTTCATAACCAGCAGGTTATGATATGGTGGCTGTGTCTGTCATTTATATACACTTTTTGTGAGGAAAGCACAAAAATCATGACATAAATACAAACCGCAGGTGTACATTTATTCTCAGCATTTTTCAATTAAAATTATCTCTGCCGAGTCAACACACGCATAGACATGATTTACTCTTGTACTCTGTTGTGTTTGCCTCGGTCCGGACATGAGAGTCAGAGTGTGTTCAAAACTTTGTGCACATTTCTGTGTTTTAAGGAATCGTGTACATCTCAGCAGACAGGCATTACCTTAGGATTATGCTTTTAAACTCGAGAAACAGTGGCCCGCAACTTAACTGTCTTTCAGACTTACCGGAGAAAAAGTCTTCTCTATTCTGGCTCCTCTGTGGTAGGTGTACAAATGTATGTGCTTGTGTGTGGCAAGGACAGTTACATCTAGCACAGTAGATTCAGTAGTTGCATGAACACAGCATTTAAGTTGCATGTGTTCTAGTTATTGTGAGACTATTCTAGGTGACATGCACTCTCGTTGATGACACGTCCAGTATGAAGAGAGATACTATATCTGCTGTCACTATTCTTCTAGCGTTTATCACAGGCAGTGTGTTATACTGGAGGTAGACACTGAGTGGCGTCTCTCTACAGAAGCACACTCACTAAAATGCTCAATTTAAGTTTAATACGTGGTTGTGGTAAAAGGGCCAGGTAATGTGTTTGCTGTCATAATCCTGATACAGAATTCTGATCCTTTTAGTTAAACTGTGTATGATATTCTTGATGCTGGAAATAGTTATTTAATGTTTCAAAAAATGAACCTTAGGCTTTCCCTATTATGACAAAAATTAGGGTGGCAACATAGTATTGGCCGAATATTAGTGTGAGAGCATATTGGCCTTGTTGACTGATATCAATATATCTGCAAATAAGATGGAATTTACTGATGTCACTGGCCCATATTTATCTGTTGTGTCACACTACATTTGCTCTGGCCAAATGTTCAAGGATAGTGTGATGAAGAACTGAAGGTCAGTTGTGTTATATATCACAGTGAAGATTTGTTCCCTTGGAACAAACTGGGGAATAAATAACAAAAACAAAACTATATATATTGTTATTAACTAACTATTTAATCATCCATATCGGCTCCAAGTTTCGCATCAGTGCATCCTTATCAAAAATGCTGATCATGATGATGACTGAGAGGAAGGTCTGGGCATCTCTGCTTAGACTGCTGCCCTTGCAACCTATAAGCAGATAAGCATCAAAAAATGGATGTATGTGGATGGAAAAAAACTCTTCCTAACAGTACATTTTCTTGAATTTTACACATAATCCAACTGAAGACAAATTAAAAGCATAAATATTAAAAAAAAAAAATACATAAATCAGGTAATCTACAATTGCTTTAGCACCCGTTTCTCCACAAACAGTTGCAAGAAATGGCAGAAACAGCTGAGGTTCTGTGCAGCCCCAGTATCATCACGTCTAGTCAGGATTTTAACACAATCCCACAGATAGTTGCTTGATAGCATCGACTTATTAGATAAGAATATACACAAAATTTCCCGTAACCTGTAGTACAGAGAGGATTGTTAATGCAGTAACACATCGTCCGTATTTTAAACCTGAGCTGTCTCAAAGCATTCTAACCTGCTTCAAGGTAAACATCTGAGGAGGAGAGATGTTCACCGTGTTTAGGCCTATAATACAAGACAAAAACTAGAGCATTGATGTGAAACACAATAAATCACAATAATCATTTTATCTCAAATTTCTTGTTTTCATCATCATTGGAAGCCAAATTGTAATTCAGAGTAAAATGAACTGAACTTCAGCCCTAATGCACAGTTCCCTTTCCAGCTTGAAACCAAACCTATCCCTCTTAATTAGTAGATGGAGCTTGCTCAGTTTTCCTACCTCAGTAATGATTGAGTTTCTAACAACTTCATCCTGTCGTAAAGATAGTCAGTCTTTGGGTAACAGGATTAGATCATGACTTTGTGTGACGCAGCACACAAACAGCCAAGCAGTGATGTAATAAAGAACAACTGGACTTTCCATTATTTCCAGCATAGCTTTATTGTCTGCAAAGATTTCTCAAAACTACGTCCAGAAAATGTTTGTTTTATTGAACAGTTTCTGATGTATAAACTGCATATAAATTATGTGCTTTTTTTACCTAACATCTTCGTCCAGCAAACCTCCCGGCTGTGAGGGGAAAACCCCTGCTCAATGCCACCATACATGCCTAGGGGTTTGACCTGGCCAGTCAGTCGTTGAAATTTGACTTAGTGATGCTGGCAACTTTTCCATGTTTAGCCTGTGGCAATAATGCTATCAATCAATCAGCAGTTTCTTGTAAACCTAGGGGAGTTAGAAGTTACATTTCTTGACGAACATGATACAAGTGAGTATTTATCTATTTGCATCATTACTAAACATCTTCAAGTTAAAAATTTATACAAATTAATAGAAAATAAAGATAAATTAAATCTATTTTTTGCATATTAATCTAGAACTTTTGAAATTTAAGGAGATGTAAAAAAATAAATAAATAAATAAATAACAGTAAATTTTGGACTTCAGCCTGGTTTTTGAATGCTGTGTCACAAGAGGTGTTTCTGTAGGTTTTCTGTGTCAAATGTCATGTAATAATTTGTGAACTTTTTGATTTTCATTCTGAAGTGTGTGCTGTTCCAAAGACGCGTGCATTGTCTCCATCGCACACCACCTTACTGTCTGCACGTGCACTGCAATATAACGGTTTAGTTTTATCACAGAAATTGATATAAAGAGGACTCACAGCAGAGAGGATTGACCTTCTCTAGCACCCTCCCTCCCTTCATCACTCCTTCTATCCAGATTACTCTCCAATCCTCCACCAGCCAGATTACTGAGCGGTGGGGAAATAAGAGGTGGGACTGATCTAAGGCCCTGAATTCATTATGGACCTGATCCAGTCCCTAAAATGTCCTGATGCTCGTCATTTTACTGCAAGTCCACCAGCAGTGATTAGGTATTAGACTTGAAGGTTGACAGTTATCAAACAGTGGTGTTCCTTTGGTGAACTACTGTCATTCCAGCTTTCAAAGGAGTGGCTAAAATGAGCAACAACACAGTGTATCTGTGTGATATCAAAGATGAAAGTATGAAATCCAACCTGAAATTTCTGTTTACCCACCCTCCCAGCTTTCCCACTGTCTGTACAAAGAAAACAGACGTTGAGAGAAACAGATGAAAGTTGTGCATGTCTCCTGAAACATTGTTTTGTCAAAGTGAAAAGTATTTCTGCCAGAGGCTCTTATTTAGAAGCATACTTTAATTAGCTGTGACTGTAAACTAAATTAAGCAAATGAAGTACAAGGCCACACTGTACATTTTCTCAGCAAAGAATGGGCATTTACTGCAACCATTTTATAGAAGTACCACAGCAAAGAGTGAGTGCCAGAGCAGATATTTCCAGAGGAACATCTGGTTTATTCCCTTCCTATTTTATAAATCTACAAGTTCTAGTCCAACTTTTCAGATTCTGTTACATGAATCATTGTCTGACCATTCACCACTGTTTAGGCACACTATACAGTGGTACAACATGACTTAGTACTTGGTGGAGAAACCCTTGTTGGCAAGCACAGCACTAAGACGTTTCTTGTAGTTGGTCACCAGGTTTGCGCACATCTCTGGGGGGATTTTAGCCCACTCCCCTTTACAGAAACTTTCTAAATCCTTTAGGTTTTTTGACTGGCGCTTGGCAACTCGCAGCTTCAGCTTCAGCTCCCTCCACAGATTTTCTATAGGATTGAGGTCTGGAGACTGGCTAGGCCACTTCATGACCTCAATGTGCTTCTTTTTTAGCCACTCCTTTGTTGCCTTGGTGGTATGTTTTGGGTCAATGTCATGCTGGAAGACCCATCCACAACCCATCTTTAGTGTTCTGGCTAATAATAAGTGTAATGAATGTGGCCATGAACCTCTGGCTGAGGTACAGATCCCCATCCATTGGCCCCTCAATGTGGTGAAGTTGTCCTGTACCCTTAGCAGAAAAACAGCCCCAAAGCAAAATGTTTCCACCTCCATGCTTGACTATGGGGATGGTGTTTTTTGGGTCATGCTCAGCATTAATTTTTGTCCTTGCACAGCGGGTCGAGTTGATGACAAAGACTTTGATTTTGGTTTCATCTGACCACAGCACTTTCTCCCAAGCCTTCTCTGAATCATCTAGATGTTCACTGGCAAACTGTACATGTGCCTTCTTGAGCGGGGGGACCTTGCAGGCACTGTGAGATTTCAGTCCATTACAGTGTAGTGTGTTACCAATGGTGTTCCTGGTGACTATGGTCTCAACTGCCTTCAGATCATTAACAAGCTCCTCCTGTGTAGTTTTGGGCTGATCCACCACCTTTCTCATGATTATCTTCACCCCATGAGGCAAGATCTTGCATGGAACTCCAGACCATGGTGGTGAAGAGGTTGGAATGGACCTGTGGAAAGGTGTGTTTCATATGCATAATGAGTTGAGATCAGGAGTATTGACTGACTGACTGACTGATTGATTGTAATCTGCGTGCCACATGGGCACACAGCCAGTCTGTGGGAGCCAGAATTCTGGCTGGGTTGTAGGGGATCAAATACTTATTTCACTGAATGACATGCAAATCAATTTATAACTTTTATGTAATGTGTTTTTTTTCTGGATTGTTGGTTGATATTCTGTCTCTCTCCATTAAAATGAAACAACCATAAACATTAGAGACTGTTTATTTCTTTGTAAGTGAGCAAACTTACAAATTCAGCAGGGGATCAAACAATTATTTCCCCCTTTTTGCCAAAATCAAATACCATTCTCAGTAGTTCTCAGTTTGAATTTCTTGGAAATACTCTTCCATATTCTGGACTGAAATCGGACCCAACAGTAGCCTGCTGTTGAATCTTGTAGGCAGTGCAGATCACCAGTTATCTTGGTAAAGCTGAGCATACTGTGAGAAAAATGGGCAGCCATGTTGAAAATTTTCTGCACTTGTGTGCCAGGACTACCTGCCTAAATAAACATGCCAATCAAGCACGTTTGGCAAAATCTAATCAAAGTGTGACAACTCAGATTTGTTCAGGGAGTGTAAAGGGACCATTATATCTGCCGTTGTTACCTTCGTGAATGGTGGTGCATGCCAAAAGTGACTTTACATCTGCTGGCACAAGCCACACTTTAGTGTTGTTTTGGCTGGTCGTGCACCACTGTTTTTGTAACTGACACAGGCAGGTTGAAGATCATGTCAGTTTATACCACCATCTCAATGATATATGCAGGCACTCAGAGATTCCCAGATTATAGAGAAGGTAATGTTGAAACAGCTTGAAAAGATGAGACTTTCTGGAGAAAACTTTGAAAACTCTCCTGCAGTCACAAGTGATGAGCATGTTTGTGTAGATTGCTTGTTCTGCTTAGTGGTGTCTAGCTAAACTGGTTCTAATACTGGCAGATGCACATTGTCACTGGATACCAACTGGGTTTATTGTCATAATAAATTTCCAGATTGACGTTTTTTTCTTTTAAAGACTGTTGGCCAGGGACTTAGGGAAACAACCTTTCTGTTATATAGGGCAGCCCATGTGTGGTGAACGCTCTTTGCTATTACTGGATGGATTTCACCTCTTTCTTTTCCAATATTGTAGCATGTGAAGGATGATCATACAGTGCAGAGGTTTATTTCCTGTTCAAATCTCTCTAGCCTTGAGTGGAATTACTAATGCTGCTTTTATCTTTTGTTGGATTGCATTGTCTTTAAATAAATAATCACCCTAAAACATGCATGGTCTACTCCATTCTAGGAATTCCCACGCACTGAAATAACCAGTGATTCAAAAAGAGAGTGCATTTGTTCAGACAAGTCGATAGCCCATATCTTTGAAAAAAAAAAAAAATATATATATATATATATATATATATATATATATTTCTTTTTTTTTTTTTTCCTGGAATAAAGTATTACAGTAGAACAAATGTAAGCTGATCATGATATGATATGAAAAATAGAGTGAAGATTAGAAAAAAGATCACTGACTTCAGGGAAGACCGGTAATGCTGTAGACTTGTTTGGCGAAATATTTTAGGTAATTTGTTGGTGGAGGGAATTTTTACTTTACAAATTATGGACATGGCAGGTTTTCATGGGATTAAGATCAAAAACAAACCCCACAGTTATTTCAAATTAGTAGAGGTCCCCAGGTAGTACGTGGTCAATGTTAATAGAGCGTTCATTTAGCTGGTATAAACCTGGCATGAAACACAGACCTGGGCTAGTATTTTTGAATCCACAAGGTCCCCTAATAATACTAATCCTGTGCAAATAGAGCTACACTCCACAAGGCAGTAAACCTGGACCCGTACATAGATTAATGTTTTAGCCGGATTATATTGTTGACAATTTGGCTTGATCCCAGATTTGTTAGTTCTTCAAAAGAGATGTTGGCTCTGTTGTCACAGCAACATATCTGTAAGGTCAAGCCTACTCAAGAGCAGGTTCATTCAGTGTAAACAAGATTAAATGACAGGCTTAAACAGTTTTGCTCAACCATGGCTGCTCCACTCTGGCATGAGGCACCGGCTGTTATTGGTGCATCGATAGAATGATTCACAGAATATTGCGTGATCATCATGGTCTTTTAGCGTTAACAACTAGCTTATCGACTCAACCCATTTCTTTTAGAGAGGTACTACTCCAGTTGGAGGGAGTTAATCCCATATGCAGTTTAGTAGGAACTCATTCATATAAGGAGACAAATATAAAAATAAAGACCAAATGCAAAATGTTAATTTCCCTTTCTTTATGTGAAGTCTCCTCAGCTGCATTCTGCCAGTGGCTCCAAGGTAGATGTCTAACATCAGGTGGGGTCAGTGCTGGCCCAGTTTGTTCTACCCTAGTCTTTATATTTGCTTTCAGTAAATCTTGGATCAGCTTTAGATATTTTAAAAGATCTACATAATTATGGACAATTATATTTTCCACCTTGTATTTTTTTACTCATTTGGTATTTGTTTAGCTTGAGGAACCAGTACAGCTTAATTGGGCTTAGGCAACAAAACCACTTGGTCAGGTTTGGGAAAAGATCACAGTCTGGGTTAAAACAAACCATTTCACAGCTTATAATAATGTGAGTGTTTGCATATAGAAGAAAATATACACTATAGAAGAATATTAATATAGAAAAAAAAGTCATGTTCATGAAATACGAATAAAAATACACAGAGAGACACAGGGAGGAAGAAATAAAGGAAGGAAGGGCTGAGTCAGGAAATAATGAGGAAGGCAGGGAAAGAAAGTCAAGTTCTTAGAGTTACTCAGATGGAGAGTAACTCCTTGCCCTCTTGTTCTTCACACTGACACCTGAAACAAACTTCCTCCCTGATGGATAATCCCTGCTCTTCTCCTCATCCTTTCACCATGCCTGGCTGGGCATTATGATTTATCTTTTTTTTAAATCTTAAAATATGTCAGAGAACACCCCTTCTAGTCATGTGAAATTAAATATTAGTTTTTCAAGGAAGAGCCAGGGTTAGTGGGGCTCAGGAAAGCTGATCAGTCCTCCACAGTCAGGGTCATCTGACTATTGCAGGATACTGTCTTCAAGGTCATTCCAGCCTCTGTCTAGGAATCAGGAAGCTGAGGAAATTTTTCATCCATTTGTCTCTCTGCTGCCAAACAATGCCTATGCAGAGCGCAGTTTAGTGTGGGACAAGGACTGAGTTATAATCCTTACATAATGGGGTTTTCTCTGTTTTGCCCGAGCATCATAACAAACCTGAAAAGTTGAAGCATTTCTTTTAACATGTGTACTTTCCTTCTGAGCTTGCCTGACATGTTCTTGAATAATTTTCAGACATCAGAGCTCTTATTGATTCCTCAGCTGTCACACTGTAGCTTTAATGTTGGGAACATTGAGGAGTCAGCTGCTAAGTTTCATAATGTTTTTTGATGAAGTCTGAAGTGGACAGCTTTGGTTTTAGGTATGTACTATCCCAGCCCATTTAGGGATGCTTGAATATGTATTAGTACAGGACTAGAACACTGCCATACAGTCTACCATACAGCTTGAAAGCATTCTGGATTGGAAGTGATCAGTACTCAGCACCACATTGGTAAATATCTCTGGTCCTGTTGGTAACACTTTCCATCAGTATTGACTCTGATTATGTAAGACATAAGATGTAGTTTACTGTAAAACATTTGAAATGATGATTCACTGAAGATGACTAAATATTTTTCAACTCTCTGAACCAGAGACCTGGACTGGCTGGGATTGAGCCATTTTATATCAAAGCATCAATTACAGGATAGTATAACTTTTGTCTGTTCTCCACTGTTGTCACAAGTCTGCAATTATTAGAGATATGGTCATCGTCCAAGAGTGTTCAGCCAAGTGTGTTGGCAGATGAGCTTGTAGTTAAGCAGATGGTCAGGTCGTAGCCTATCCAAACTTCAAATGACTTAGATCAAGTTGGAGTTCATGCTGTTCACCATCAGATGATTTGTTGTCTTATAATACTGTTTGAGCTCATTAAGAATTATTTTGTAGGAACTATGAGCCAAGTGAATTTCTAAATCTCAGTGCTGTGTCAAATCCTGAACCCGATTTTATCAGGCATAAGTTCAAAGAAAAATAAAGGCTCCTTTCTCTTCCAGGAAGAGAAAACAAAACACTTTGCTTGACTCAGATTCACCTCTCTACTTTCAAAGAATTATTTATCACTATTGATTTCATGCTGAGTCAATATGGCAGACATTACATGTTGTGAACAGTTATGGAGTTCTGATTTCTCAAGGGATGCAAAGCAATTTAGAGCTGTAGTTCTTTCAGTTCATCAGTGGGGATTGGCATCTCAAGCAAAAATACAATTTGATTTAAGAGGATGGATGGATGGCTTACACATTTGCCTAACAAGTGAAAGATCCTCGGTTCGATCTGGGAGAAGTCACAAATCTCTTGGGGGTTGTATCAGGAAGGACATCCAGCATACCTGCTGTGGCGACTCCTTGTGAATAAGGGAGCAACCGAAAGTAGCTTTATTCTAATCAGCCATTCTTTGATTCTTCAAGATTCCCTCTCTTACTATGATTGTACCTTCTGGTGATAATCGCTATAACTTTACACCAGGTGGTTAAAAGGAGGGAGAACATGTATTTTAAGACCAAAAACTCATCACATAAACTGTTACATTTTACATTTACATCTGTACCTTGTGATAGACTGGTGTCCTGTCTTGGGTGTATCCCACGGCTTGTGCCATGGCAGCTGGGATAGGCTCCAGCCCTCTGTGATTAAGTGATTAAGTGGATGGATGGATGGAAATTTGAAAATTATTCATCATTAATCATCTCCAACCAACAATAAAAAACTTGGAGATAAACAAACAAACAAATAAACTGAAACATATATAATGAAAACAATTCAAATAAATGTTGATGAATGGAAATGTAGAGAGATTTTAGTAATTATGTTGTTCTTCTTTACTGAAATAATTCATATACATTTTTTTCATTTATAAATGTATTTAGCATTTTATTTATCTATTGTTTATACTTTGTGTATTTATTATTTTTGCAGATTTTTAAAGTAACTGCCTATAACAATGTTATTTATATTGACTTTGTTGTTTTGTGTTAAACCTTTTGTGCTAAGGAAACAAAGAAACCTTAATCTTTCGAAGTCATTAAAAAAAATCGTTCTGATTTTCATCACATCACCTTTAAACATTAAGCCAGTGCAAAATTTATGTGACACAACAGATGAACATTGACCACTGACGTAATTCTTATTTGCAAAAGACACACCGATAAATTGGCCAGGCATTGGTACTGAAATCAGCTTTGTTGACTGCCATCAGCTTATCAAGTCATCATGCCCTCAAAAAAACACAGTCTGACTAAGCTATTTGAGCTTTCTTTGATTAGTTGATTCTCTGTGAAGGAAAAAACTTCCAGCAGGGTGCCAGTCTGTTTTTTGTACTTCATGTGCTCATTCCCTTGAGAGCTTTAATACATCTGTACAGCTACTGACAGGAACACACAACAATTCAAAGCTCTGTTCACATACAGTTCCTATCTACGAGAAGCTATGTGACTGTTAAAACACACACCTGATGTGTCTACTTGGATGGACACCTGTGTCCAAGAAAGTGTTTTACATCCCCTTAGTCTCGATACAGACATGATACAAACCTTGTGTTGCATAATTCAGTGAATTCAGATATCGAATAAAAACAGTTCTTCCATTTACTTTCCCTGCCCACTGCTGGCAGGATACCTCTTGTTTATTGCCCGTGTGGGCAGTCGTCATAATGTGCAGTTCAAAGAAAAGCTTAGTGCAACGTGTGCAAAGTCCTGCATGGAAACGCCTTTGTCAGGGTGAGAGATGAACAACGTGGTGTAGCAACCAACAGCACTAGCTTCCAAGTGTGGAAGTGACTGATCCCTAAATAACTTTAGCAGACCAGAGTGCCATGGACTTTCCACAGTATCATTTGTCTGCCTTAAGTGACAGTTAATAGTGTTTTTTACTATACTGCAGTAAATCCTAATAACTCATTTCGACATTTCTTTTGCAGTTAAAATCCTAAAAACCATGATTTGAAAGGGTAGAGGTTCCTTCTTTGATCATTTGGTGATTTCATACAGCTGCATCCTACAGGCAGCTAGACACACACTGATGTGTCCATGTGCACATTATGTACGTAGGTGTGTGTGTGTGTGTGCTTTGAAAGGGGAGGTGGAGTCTGAGATTGCGTGACAAAGGCAGATTGAATGAATGAAATGATGGAGGGATGGAGAGTGGAGGGGAAGAATCGGATGGTACAGAGTGAACCGGTCACTGTAATCCACCCCCCTCCTCTCCTTCCCTCCAATGGTAGCAGCTGGACCAGTGTGTCAGCAGCCAGGCTTTACTGCTGCCAATCAGACCCTCTGGGAATTATACAGCAGGCAACAGAGCTGGATGTCACACAGTTGAATTGATAGGTAGATTCACTGAGGTGGTTAAGAGGTGTCCTATAAACAATTAAATCCAGAGAGGTTGAGAACATTGTGCTGCTGAACTCGCTCTATATATATTTCATTCCCTTCTGTTGTCTTTTTAACTTCACTAATCATTTATGGTCTCAGAATTTTGATAAGCTTTAAGCTGAAAATCCACCCTTGTCCTTGTGCGTTAAATAAGCGTTACATTCAGCTCCATTTAAGAAAGAGAAGGCTAGTGACAGAACGTGCACGGTGTAATCCTAGCTTAATAGACAGGCCCGTCTCATATGTCATCAGCGGGGAGAAATACAAAGAAAAGGACAGGCAAACGAAGGAAGTTTAAGTGACACAGAACACTCGTATGGAAGACAACTACTGAAAATATAATGAAACCAAAAACACAGAAAACCTGAAGAACAAGATATAAACTAGTGAAACTGCTTCTATCAATTAAAAAAGATAATGACATAATGTTACACACTGAAACAGTCAAGTGGACAGTCCAGTTTGCCAAATAAAAAGAGTGGTGTGCTTGTTTTGTATATGCCTTTTTTTTTTTTTTTTATGTATAACCACTGTATTTG
>VUQS01035095.1:0-16084 GCA_015108495.1 Heterochromis multidens | reverse complement strand
GCCTTCAGCTTTCAGGCTCCTCTTCTGTGGAACCAGCTCCCAGTTTGGATTTGGGAGACAGACACCCTCTCTACTTTTAAGAGTAGGCTTAAAACTTTCCTTTTTGATAAAGCTTATAGTTAGGGCTGGATCAGGTGACCCTGAACCCTCCCTTAGTTATTGGCCCTGCTGGGGGCTTCCCATGATGCACTGAGTGTTTCTCCTTCTCTCACCTCTTTTCACTCTCTATGTGTTTATACAACACTCTGCATTTAATCATGAGTTATTATTAATCTCTGGCTCTCTTCCACAGGGTGTCTTTTGTCCAAATGGTCTCAGCAGATGGCTGCCCCTCCCTGAAGCTGGTTCTGCTGGAGGTTTCTTCCTGTTAAAAGGGAGTTTTTCCTTCCCACTGTCGCCAAGTGCTTGCTCACAAGGGGTTGTCTGATTGTTGGGGTTTTCTCTGTATTATTGTTAGGTTAGGGTTACCTTACAATATAAAGCACCTTGAGGCGACTGTTGTTGTGATTTGGTGCTATAGTGATGACTTGTATCTTAGAGGTTTGTTGGTGCTATTTTGTAACTCTTGTTTCGCATTTAATGGCATATTTATCTATTGTACAATAGAGCTGACCCAAGTAAACGAATCAGTTACAACACCTACAATATAGCTCATTTACTTGGATCTGAATCAGTTAATGAGTTTGTAAACTTGTAGCATTTTCTTGTTGTTTAGTTTCTTTTCACACAGAACACACCAAGTGAACCAAAATGCATCACTACAAACCACATGAAAACATTCGCTCTGCTTATTGGCCAGATGTGTCTGTGGTGGGAGCAACAAATATAGATGCAGGAAGAAGTTGTGTGTGTTCTGGGCTAGTGAGCCCATTTATAGCTAGTTGCTACAGTTTGTGTTTTCTGCACACCTATGGTACTCTACCACATCCCAGAATGCAGCGCATACCTGGCTATGGGAAGGCATTTGGCTCCAACTTGCAGCGTACACATGATAGTTGGATCGGATTTAAATCGGATCACGTTTTTACCGTAAATAAACACCTCCGGAGTTTGTTTGGAACTGGAAAGAGACCACCTCCTCCAAAGAGTCTTGATGTGGTTGTTTTGGTCCTCAATCAAGCGCAATTACAGTTTTCACATCTGCACAAATGAGTCGCACCAAGGGGGAAAATGAGCCAGAGTTCGATTTAAATGGAATTAACAGCTAAGGTGTGAAAACACCCTAAAACACCATGAAAAGTCCACACAATTTCAGAAATTTGAGACTCTTTTCTTGTGTCATATATTCACCAAACAAAATAGAATTCAGTTTGAACTTGTTTCTGTGTGTTTAAGCTTTAACCTTACTTGTGCTTTTTTTATTTGCATCCTCTGGGTGCTAACCACACAAGGAAGCTCAAAAAGATGCCAATACCCATGTCTTACTTAAGTGAGGAATTTTGGATGAAACCTTGATACTTTACAGGTTACTGTTATGCACTGAGTAGAACACTGGACTGGTTTGTTCACTAAAAACAACTGGACATTGTAGTCTGCAAAATTATATTTTTTTCTTTGTCTTAAATGTTAACAACCATACCGTACATTCAGCCTGAAGAAGCCATTCTCCTTGATCAACAAAATTTGCACTCCAGTGATCACTCTGTGTTAGAAGGCCACACATAAAGGCCAGGAGGTAGGATTATTTCCATTCATAACCAGAGAAAGAGTATACGGGTCATTTCTCTTACTGAACAGAATGACAGAATCACATTGTTTCCCACTCATTGTGCTTTGTATTTCTTCAGTGTGGCTTTACGAAGGCAGGCCAGTTGGCCCCATGAAACTCTGCGTGTTTGTGCTTATCATTGCATGTCTTTGGAACAGGGAAGGGAGAAAGAGATGTTGTGTTTTTTTTTTTCGTTTTTTTTTTTTTTCTGTGGCTGACTTGGGTGGGTACTGAAACCCAGTTTTAAACATGCTCCAGGGCTAAACTATTGAAAATAGGAGTATCAGTAAATGCTGATATTGTTGGTTCTGCTCTCAGTCCTGGAGAAATTCGGAAAATAGAATTTGCAGGCTCATTGCCTAGGTGTGGGTGTGTTCATAAATTCAAATGGAAATGTTCAGAGTATAAATTGAACTGTTATTCAGAAAGTCAGCATTAGTTTCAGAGTGCCCAGAGCAGGGACGAATTTAGTGATTTGCTGGCAACAAACTCCCTCTTGTTTTGTTTTCACCTTTGCTCTAACTGAATGTTGGTATTGGCAGTGGTAGAACAAGTATTTTTCTCTCTCTCTCTCTTTTTTGTATTACTAGTCTTAACAGTAACCATCCCTACTTTCAGCCTTAGTTGCTTTTTCTCAGAAGGCCTAGGATTAAAGGAGGACTAGTGTGGCTTTAGTTCCCTGAGTTGTTAAACAAAGCCACATGACTGGAGTCATGTTTCAGTCCTTGGTAACAGAGCAATTTTAACTATAGTAACCACATATTGTGTGGTTTATGCCTTTTTTTTTGTCAAACATTACTACACAATAGTGACAAATTAAAATTAAAACCCGGGGAATTGTACTGGCGTGGTTTTGACTCACTTGTCCAATTACAGGGACATTTAACTGCAAACCAAGACAAAACTGTTTGCGATCGTCTTTATCCAATGATGAAGCCTCTCTGTTCTGATTGGCAATGCCACCCACACATAAATGCAGGAGGGGATCATTGAATGTTTTGGTGAACATCAAAATGGTGTCAATCAAATCCCATGGCCTTTGCAGTCACCAGGGGGCCTGTGCATAAACAGTGTTTACATACCAAAACAATGTGTATGCCTATTCCCCTGCACAAACTGGTATTTATAGAGGAAGAACATGCAGTAAAAATGTGCAGACCTCCCACATACTTCAAACCATACATATGCACATGCACACAGACTTTTCTGCATCTCACCCCAGATCTTAAGCCAAATAACTCTCCCCACAGCCCTCCGTGTTAGACAGCACTCCCCACCATCATCTTCAACAAACAAAACAAAGACAAGTGAGCCTGTGAATATATTTTAATCAAACTGGTGTTCAATCCCTCCAATAGAGGTGCAGATACTTGTCGAGTCATTCCCAAGTCGACAACTTCAAGTTTGGTAATGTCTGGCAAAACCAACATAGCTAAAGCAACACTACTAACGTTGAGATTTCAGAATGTGGGGGACAAAGGCAGTGGATGATGTTGTCCATCTTTTATATACAGTCTACACTTGGAGATAGCTCCAAAAGCACGTTGTTCTCAATAGACTTGGATGATAAAATCCCCAGATTTGCCACGCAAATGAACACATTTACAGCTTGGCACAAAAACGGTTTTGTTTCTCTATAGAGACAGTTGTATGGGTAAGAGATTTTTAATGGCTTAAAAATTGCCTTATTTATGGAGTGGCTGCTTTTAGTGGCAGGTGAATGCCAACACAGATGGTTACACCACTACCTGTCTCCTAGACTACACCTTAGATAATTCAACTCACTGAACTAAAGCTCGTGACCTTTTTTCTTTTTGGTGTTGGTGCCTTTTTACCTCCAAAAGGACCGATGAGCTCATGCCATAACGAGGCGTCAGTGATCACAATGATCACCTAATGGATTGTCACCCAGACTGTACTCACAATCGAGGTCAAATTTGTCGTTTTACGGGCAGTAACCTGTGAATTATGAGCCAAATGAACTACTAACTCATTGATGTTCTGGTTAATGCAATTATCTGACAAATATTATAGGTTTCTGTGCAGCTAATTATACTAACAGCCTGTCCAAAAATTCTCTGTCCCAGTTTTGAGGAGTGAAATTCTAGCATTTTATTTGTCTGATATTTAGCACTAATTAGCAGGTATCTATGTCTTTGTGATGCATTCCAACAATCTGTGGATGCACCTTGCTAAACAAACTTGCTAGCGTTTAATGATCTACCTTCTCATCTAAATTAGGGTCTTGTGGCTCCAAAAACCAAGATAAGAGATGGCTTATGTATGTTTTACATTAGGGCTGCAAAATATTGGAAAAAGCTAACAATGCAATGTTTTATTTTTACTGCAGTATGTATTTGTTGCATAGAAAATAAAAATAAATAAAAAAAAAAAAATCCCTAAAATTATTTTTTGTTCTGAAGATGTGACGTGTTTGAGTTGGTTTGCCTGTGACTGTTGTACATAATTCACATCACAAAGTCAGTGCTGAAATGATGTGTATTCTGAGCCCCTATTTGATACTTTTCACAAATAAAGCATTTGTACATAGTTGGAATTTTGCCTTTATGTGTATTTCTGTCCAAGGGAAATATAGGTGCTCTGTCAGGTCTCTTTGAGCATCTCTGCTCTATAAGTCATGATGCTAAATATTTCATGAATCGTTGTATATATGTATCAAAGAAGAGGGAGAGAAACAGAGAAGAAAAGAATATAGTGGAAAAAGTTAGGAGACAGCACATTATACAGTACTGTGCAACAACCTTGAGCTATCACCCATTTCTTTATATTTCGCTTCCAAGGAGCCAGACCTTCTTGAATTTTTTAAAGTTTTCTTGAGCAATAGCTCTCCAGGCTTTCTGAAGATTTCAAAGTTTTGCTTTGGACATTGGCTGCTTTTTCACTCATTTTCCAGTCCTTGGACCTGACCATTTTCAGAGGAATGTTTTTTTTTTAGTTTGTTAAGCCTCTTAAGTTTGATCTATGAATCATTCAAGCCTAAAAGAGGCACATAACTGAAGGGATGAACCAGTGTTGTGTCTAAACATACAAAACATAAGGGTGGCTATCAAGAAGCAATTCTTAAGGAAGGGAAACAGGGAGAAAAGGCTGAGGTATGCCACCATGCAGAACCATCTAGAAAGCATCTGATTGGCAACGGGCTTCATTTTTCAGCATGACTGTCATCCCAAACACACTGCCAATGCAGTAAAAACATACCTGGATAGAAAAACACACGATGGAACACTATCAGTCATGGATTGGCCTCCTCAGAGACTGGACCTCAACATTTTTGAAGCAGGGGGGGATCATCTTGACAGATAATGGAACAAAAGGCAGCCAACATCCAAAGAAATGAAGCGTGGTTAAAGACTTTTGCGCCATACTGTATATTGATTTTGGATTGGTCTTAACTCGTTTCCCATGCAGTGATGCACAACCTTTGTTAATCGCTGATGGTTACCTGAAATTGATCCGCCTTGTCCTTAGGTGCCAAGATCAAATCTGGGATGAATCTATTCATTTCACGATCAGAGCTATTTAAGAAAAAAATATATTTTTTCTTTTGTTGATCTAAGAATATGGCATTTTTGCGTTTACCAAACTATAGTGTTTTGTCTACACTTTTACAGTATATCCTGTTGATAGTTATTCCTAGTGGGGTTAATGTAGAGTACAGTTTGTGCTAGACATTGATTGTAGCTCTCTGCAGTGCCAGAGCCATAAAGTAACTTGAGATGTGCTCAGAAGTTTGTTTACAAGATATGCCTAAGCATTGAATGTTTTTGTAGCATTTTTAAGACTACTGCAGTGTCTTAGTGACTTTTTTTATAACACATACAAATGTGCACATACACACATATTGTAGCAGCTAAGAGGAGGAGAGCAGGTTTACCCATTCCTGTCAAGTTTGACACTGGTCTGTTGTAAAACAGAAAAATGGTACATTTTACACCCCTTCATATTTTCAGTTTTTCCTGGAGGTGAGGTGGATGAACTGAGGAACCCTGCATGTTTTTAATAAATCCTGCTCTTGGCCACTGTTCTTAATTCAAACAGCCCCTTTCTCCTTTACTGATATCCTGTTGTTTTAAGATTTTTAATAATCTTTTACTGTGAAGACACCCTGCACACTGTGACGTTGATGGAGCTCCAGAGCCACATTCATTCACTTTGTGAAGCAGCCAAACACTCACAAAGTGCTCAACTGGAGTATAGGTGGAAAAGAATGATCAGCAGAGCATTCATGTCTTACATTCATGGTGTATGTAATCTAAATTAAGGAATTTTACTGCTGAAATAAAATCTAGTTGCAATGCAATTTCGAATGCAGTTTATCCATTGATCTGTATCATTTGTGTAATGTATATAAACTGCAATAAGAAGGCTGTAAATTGCTTGACTGAGCTGCCTGCAACGGAACGTTTGTCAGATGCAACAGTAGAATTGCAGTCTGGCCATATTAGGTATGTCCATAGTTTCTTCAGTGTGTATGTCCTTAATATGCTTTGCAAAATAATCAGTAAATGATGCTGCTGCTGCTGCTATCCTATTATACCATGGAGCCCTGAGGACAGTTAAATTTGCTCAGTTGCTGATTTTAAATGTCAAGTATCCAAAGTATCTTGGCTTTTTTCAGTTGGAGGAAGCCTGTCTACGTTTGTTATCCCAGTGCAAGACTCTCACGGTCGACTGTAATTGTTAGCTGATCATGTTGAATGGATGTTGAGTCTACTACAGTTTTTTTTTAACGACCGGGTCTGAGCTGTCAGAAACAGACTGGGTTGCTGTCAGTCTGTTGAGTGTTGCTGAAATTTTTGAATTTTTAAAATGGTTGACCTTGAACGGCTTCCAGTATTATTACTTCAGACTAGAAATGCAGACTGTGAAGTATCTGAACCTTAAATTGAATAGAGATTACGCTGTTTGGAGCTTAAACAGCATTGGCTTGATTCGCCCGTTCACCTTGGTTTCTCTACTTTCATCCTTGTCCAAGGTGCTCCCTGTGAGAGTAGAATGACCTGCTGTGTGTGTCCCCAGTGTTGCTCTGCCTGCTGTCAAACAGGGAAGGGATCCTGGCATGCTGACAGCTGGCTCCCCTGCTGTCCCATGTGATCAGCAGTCATTTGCTGTACTTTGTCTCACAGCCACAATGGCAGCCAGTGTGGACACTGACAGGCTATTTTGGACTGAAATTCCACCATCCCGCTGTCAAAGCAAACAAACTCTACCTTAAAGGTCAACAAAAACCCACAGAGAAAAATGGATACCATCACAGCAGCTGATACTTTGTTAGTGGAACCATGTGAAAATATATGGGGTGTAAGCACAATAACATGTTGTTGGGTTCACGTAATTTTGACTTGTTCCTTGAGACACTTGAAAAAATTCACTAAATTGTCTCTCATTGATTTACTTGTTCCTGTCAGCATTTTCTTTCTACTCTTTCTTTTTTTTTTTTTAACCTATATTAAAAGATGTACATATTAGCTACCAAATGCCTGTGGTGAAAATTATGCAGCACTAAACCTTTGGGTGTGTACATCTTTAACCTCACACATAATTGTTTTATAATAATTACACTGCTCTGGCAGTTTCATCATTCTGTTGAGTGGCCCAGCTCCATCCACCAGCTCTGGAAGCTGCAATTAGATGCAATTTTCCAAACATGTAATCATAAGAAAAATGTTCATTTTAACTAGATGATGTTTTTGATTGCAATCGCATAGGCATTTATTTCCCCTGCTGTTATGTTTTGTGCGCCAACTGTGAGCACATGAGCATTCAGTGTCTTGTGATAAATATGCAAATTGTCTTAATAGCATTGTAGGTGAAAGCTGTTTTGAAAGCAAAGCGTTACTGCTAATGTATTCATTGACAGGATTAGATGAATCTTTAGGATTATGAAGACGGTTAGTGGGACTCTTTTCTTCTTCTGTTACACCTCACAGTAATTTAAGATTGCTCAATAGGTCAAGAGTTCACAGCCCAAGACTAAAACAAGAGAAATGCTGGCTCATGAAATATGCCTCACATTTATAATTGAGGCACTAAAGAGTGTGAAATTCACACACTGTATGTCTTACTAATTGAAATCTGACAGATTTTTTGTCTAGATTAAAGTGGGAAGGTTGTTCTCCATTTTATCACCTTGGAGATTTTTGCATGCCATTATGTGCCTTATTTCAGGAACTTGCTTCTGAGAGCAAGCGTGTTTGACCAGGCATGACAGAGTGAGAGGAAAGGACAGCTAAACCTCGGTTAGTCTGATATCCACCCTTATCTACGAGGAAAAGCACAAGGGAGCGATCTGACCGCAGTTCTTTTTGCACCAGATTGACATTTAGTTGACAGTGCCAATTGAAGCCTCTTCACCTATTACTGCGTGCTCACTCACACGGACACACGTTTGATTTAGAAACCTCTCAGGTGAAATTCCAATCTAGAGACATAAAAGCTATTACGCAGTTGATGCTACTTCTCCAGGCGAGTGCATAAATGAGCAAATAAGATCAATCTCAATTCGTCCGACCTGAAATAATTGCTTATTTGTCACAATTAATTTCAGAGCTTTGACTCAGGACCCCATGATATTGATATTGAATGTCTTCATTATTACCTGAAATCCTGCTCATTAAATGGACCTGAATCCAAAGAATTAGTTTCTGTGTTAAATGGATGATAAAAAGGTCATTTACTTGACTGACCAGGGAAGGAGAGAGGAAGTGATGCAGAAATTGGAAGTTAATATGCAGAAGAGCTATAACGCCACCTGTCATGACACAAACATGGCTTAAATCCCTGAGCTCTCAGCACCTTGCTTTAAGTGTGCACGCTTTGTGATTCCCCACGTTTGTCTTTCTTCTCTGCCAGTTATCATTCCTGTGAGTCAGTTTGTGTAGGTATAAGGTGCAGAGTGTATGTGCAATATGTACAAAGGGTAATCCTCTCTTGGAAAGGGACCAGAGGAGGCGAGGCGCTCATCTTCACAGGAACTAATCACCCGATCCTGCCTGCTGTGTACAGGCAGTCTTGCCAGCCAAAATCAAATGCAAAGCCCATGTTAATTGCCTTAATGCTACTTCCCTGTCAACCATGGCTTGGCGGCGGTCTTCAGCACTGGGCCACAAAATAAATTCTTTTAAATTCTTCAATGAATGCCAAAGACAAAAGGGGGTTCTGCTCCCTAGGAATGCAGAGCAGGAATCAGTTTTTATTTACTTCGATTTAAAAGCAAGGAGAGCAGAACAGACATATAGGAGGGCAAATGAAAGTGGAGGTTGGTTCCATATGAAGGGGGGCAAAGCATGAAGTTCAGGCCTAGCTTAGGTCATTATAAGACCAGAACTATTAGTCTTGCTAGGGTCTAGTGTGTCAGAGATGGTAATTGAGTCCGTCTCTGTACAGCCTGCTCTAATGAGAAGCTGCAGGCCTTGGGTTTGACTAATTTCTCCTATGCCCAGGATGATATGTCAGGCTGGCTGTCCTGCGTCTAATGACTCCAGATACTTAATGAAGGATTGGTGGGATTTCCAAAGACATGAATGAACCGTTTATATTAATGTACTTCATAGTGCACTCAGGAGACTTGCAATTCAAAGGCTTTTGATGTCCTCAAAGTGCACTTTACCTATATATAGCCAGACAAAGTGATGACAAATTAAAGCAAAAATCTTAAACCTTGACCCCAATAGTGTGAGGAGCTCTGGCTCAGCTTAGCTGTGGGGAACATTTTGCTGGCATTGTGTATTCAGGTATTATCAAAGAGCAGCAGGTTTCTAAGTTTTGAGGAACTATACAATAACAAGATGACCACATATCAAGACTAGACAAAGCTATATTTGTTTGACAAAGCATAACATGTCCACCACTCCATCAGGTGGTGATGTGATCTTTCTGCAGCTTAATTCCCCAAATGACATTTCCACAGTAACAGATGTGCATTCACTGGAACTAAAGTGTGCATAACTGTGCTCTTTGACCAGTTTGAGTCGTCTACACAGCCCTGGACAGAGTTGAAAATGTCTTATACAGAAACCAGTCAAGCTGGTAAACATCACATTTCACCATCATGTGATTCTCATCTCCACTGTGTCCGCCATGGGTCAGGAGCTCATATGTCCTGAAGGAACAGCACAGCAGCTGATTATGATGGATTATGATAGAGCCCTCCTTGACTGTCCTCTGCAGCTAGTCACACATTCCTCACTCCATTTGAACACCATCACACACATAAATGTTCATATTAATGACACTTTGCAATAGACCCTTGAAAGACACTCTGCAACCGAATGATCCTTTCACACACTGGCAAACATGCAGACCATACACTAACACATTCTTTATGCAAGCTGTGAGTTAAAAATTCATACATGCATATAACCACATGCAAGTACAATGATAGTGCAGTGCCACTGCTCAGAGTTTTGAAACCTAATTAACTCACCACAAACTCACATGAAAGCACATAAACCCACTGGGAAAAGAAAAAAAGTCTAAAACCAGGCCCAGAGAAGGAGAGCTGCTTTCACAGCAGGCCATTTGTTTTGATTTTGTTTGGTGTCTTTACCGGTGCTGTGCAGAGCACTTTGAGCAGTGCATCTCTGTCAGATCAGCCACCTCCTCCACCTACAACCACCACCCCTCATTCCATTACCACAGATGGTATTAATGTAGCAGCAATGATGAGAAATAAGGTGGATGGCACTAATCGCTGGTGCAGACTGATGTGCGTTCAGTCACCTGGTCAACAAACCGCTAAAGAAAACAGATGTAGAGCAAAGGCCATCAATGATGGCTTAAGTGGAAGAATGTCAGAGTAGATGGTGATATTGACCCGGGGGGGGAGCTGTGGAGATTTTATGGCGCTGCCCGCCGTGACTCTGCATATGATACTGAGCAGCAGGTGCACTGGTGTGTTACATGGTGAAAAGCAAATGGTTGCCTTTCATTACATGAGCCCTATGAAGCTTTTTCCTAATGTACTGTGAGAGTACTTTTTAGGCATTGCCATGACAACATAGAGGACTAGGGCTCTGCACTACATAACAGAATTACAGGTCTAAGTAAAACAAAGGGGACGTGGAGCCAGAGCAAGTGGGCTCACCAGCAAAAGAGAATTAAGTGGCAGCCAGAAACATAAGGGGGGCTGTTGAAATTGCAGTAATGTTGTGGAGGTTTAGTCACATCCACTTTTTATCACACAGAGGACGGATAAACGCTTATCAGAGAAAAATAGAAAGTAGGGCTGCATAACATATTGTAGCATCAACACTGCAATGTATAGCAATAGTATAATCACAGCATGTCCCTTCAGTAAGGCAAATTTACTCAAGCATTTCATGCTATAACTGCTCAGACATAAAAAGAAAACCCACATGGGTCTTATTTTCTATGACTAACCCACAAAAGAAGTCGGCCTGATGTAATATAATTTACTTAGATTTAAGGATTCTTGGATACATCAAATTATTTTTCTTTATTTTTAGAACACTGAGTTTTTTACAAGTAAGTGGCATACAGGGTCTGTATGCTCACTGCAAAGGAACAGGAGAAATGCTTAGAACAGGGAAGATTTGGTTTCAAAAAGAAAAGCAATAAATTGGAGGGGTGAGTCAATTTACTCATCCTGTGCGACCAGGGGCTGCTGAACCATGCTGTTCTATTAGACTCAGTTGTTTCATTATTATACTTAAGGTGCATGCTGAGACAACTGGACCAACTGAACCATATCACTAGTTCAGTGTTTGTCCAATATGGTGCAGCGTTAATAGAAAGTGAGATATCCCTAACCTGTTCACTCATGGCCTTTACTGTAATTAACAGTTAGGAGAAAAGGTCACCTGAAATTCTGTGATGACCTTCCTCATCACCAGTCGTGTTTTTCTATTAACACTATTCCGTATGCAAGTTGCAGTTTTTGGAAGTAGCACATTGACTGTCTTATTGGAGTGACCTTTAGATACAGCATCAGATGCCATTTTGTGAACTATACATACACTTTCTACTTTTTAAACTGTGGCCCTCCATTTCACTTCTTACCATTCTGAGTCATTACCATTCGGTTGAGTAGATATTACATTATACAGAGAGACAGAGACAGAGAAGATAGACATTGGAAACAGATTACAGTCAAAAGCCATCTGCACTATTTCCCTCCTCCCATCTGCATTGAAAAAGCATTTTCATTGTACTGCCCTCATCCTTTCCCCTTTACTCCTTCACTTCAATCAAACGTCTGTCTCACATCCCTTTATTTCTTCTTCCTCTCACCTTATGGTCTGTATTTGTGTTTCTCTATCACTCTTGGCCCAATACATTTGGCAGATATAGTCAATCCCCACTGCTTTTCAAGCAGACTCCATGGCCTGGCTACACAATTAGGAGCTCATTACTTGCTAATACACAGACTAGAAGACAGACAAAGGCAGTCTGTCTTTTTTGTTGTGCGCTCCTCACTTCCATCATTTTATATCTCTTTCTCCCCAGGCACTTTTTCTTCTCACTTCGCTCATCCTACCCTCTGCTACAATACATCTTCTCCATGGTGCATAATGAGCCTGTGTGTGCTAAGAAGAATTAATAGTTCAATTTCCATCGCTTAAGCATTGTTTTTGTGAAATTGGATATACTCTCAGCCCATACACCTAAGACATTTGAATCTCAAATTTTTATTTTCTGGTTCATTTAACATCCAGAAAGCTTAAAGTCTGTTTAAAGGAAAATCTGATATTTGTTTCTTAATGGATCATACATATACATAAAATGATTGCAGAAAACATATGAAAAGTTTTTGAACCTTGTATTGCTAAATTGTAGAGTTAGACCTGTTTTCCATCAGTTTTTTTTTTTTTTTAAAAGCATATCTTTGGGTAGGTTAGAATGGCAATATGTTAATGTGACCAAGCATCCTTAGTTTGAGCCCTCCTCTAACACTGTAACATAAGTACTAGAGTACAATGTCATCAATGGTTCTGGAGTAATGACACCTATTAGTATAATAGTGTACAGTTGAGCAGCTAGCTGTACCTTCATCAGACAAATGTTTCTTGTTTGGATCCTTAGGCCCTGGTGACACAGGCCTAGAGACTGATTGGTGGAGATCTGGCAGCCACTGGCTGCTAGAGAAAAAGGCGTATTTCCCTACAGGTTGGCAACTGGTTGCTGGAGGTTGACAGTAGTTGCTGTGATTGCTAAAGCCCTGACCATGCACGCCAGAGACTGGTCAATGACCCCCTGGCATTCGCAAGGTGAAATTGGTCACAAAGAGATATATGGTGCTGCACCAAATAACCTCCTTGTGATAGTTTTGGTCGCTAGCAGACTGCTTGCAGATGCTGACTTGCCTGCAAACACTTGACCACTGCGGTAGTGAAAGGGTAGTGAAACTTTGAAAAGCGCAGCACAAACTGGAAATCAAGACAGTTTTCCTTCAAAGTAAAAGCTGCACCTTTTTAAACATGTTGGCTGCATCAGTGAGCCCCAACTGGCGACTGCCAGCAATTTACAGCAACCAGTTGGGGAATACACATTTTTCCCTAGCGACTGGAGGTTGCCGGATGGTCAGCGAACGGTCTCTTGGCCTGTGTGACTGGGGCCTTTTTTGAATTTTTTTTAAAACACTGAGAAGTGTTGGATTTACTTTGTTAAGATCCACGTTATTGGAATTTTTACTGACATCACAAATAATCTGCTGTTACTGATGACTTTCCCAAGACTTTATCCTCCCCACCATGGTGACGTCTAGTACGCTATCATCTTGTTTTGTTATCAGCGGTACCTGCCTACTAATTAGTGTAGGCTGCCTTTGCATGGATAGTTGGTAACTTAGTCCAAAGTAAGTGTTTTTTATGTGCATCAGTATAGCTCTGACAGCAAATTACTATGTGTAGATCATGATTTTATGGTAAAGTTATAATTACTAAACCTTCACTTTAGCTGGTAGGTTTTAAATATGGTTTTAAACTGACTCCGTAGTATCTATAATGAATGTTAGGATTTCCCCCTTAACCTGTGCATTTGGACGAATGTTAGTCGGTGCCAGCAGACATACTTGCAGTTTTTCAGAGCAGAGAAAACTGCTCCTTTTTTTTCTCCAATTTTGAAAACAAATTATATATACATATATGTTAATCATTAAAATTTAGATGGAATTTAAATGTTTTATAAATTTTGTTTATGTGACTGTGAGCAATGCGGCCTTTTGTTTGAAGTTTCCATCCTTTCATGTTCATCGCTCAGGGTCCACAACTAAAAGCAAGCCGAAGAACAGAGAGAGCCTCACAGGTCTAACGTAAGGTCAGCTTTGTCAGGTTTTCCCTCTGTGGCACTGTCTGCATCATTTCTCACTATCTGGCTGGCTCTGCTGAAATGCCAATTTGCTCAGCGAGGGGTCTCGCAGCATAGCGGTGGATGAAGGATATGTCCTGTTTACCAGTGTGTTCTGCGACAGTTGACTGCATGATGAAAGAGACGCAGGGGAGTGTTGACATTTAGTTTTGTGCCACTGATGGCCAGTGTAGGGAAACAGAATTAATGGAATAGATTTTGTGAGTTTGTTTGATGAAGAAATGCAAGACTATAGGAAGATGGCTGTGTGTATCTGTGCATACTTTACTTAGGCATATGCAGTATTTTGTGTATTCTTTTCCTGTGTGGCAAACAACACTGCTTTTTTTGTCTGGATTTGAGAGGTGAGCAGCTGTTCCACAATTCCAACATCTGAATCTCATTTTAGTCATCATTCTGCGTTTCACCCTTCCTACCCGCCATCCTGTCTCTCCTCTTTGCTGTGAAGGTAATCCCAAGGTGATGTTAATAGGCTGGGATACTGTTGAAATTGCCACTGTCATCTCTTAGAGGATTAGATGGACAATTGCTTCTATGAAGCCCCAGCCAAGCAGTTCAAAGAAAACTGCAACAAAACAACTTTTCTCAAAGTGCCAGCATGCAAGTAACCTGTAACATGACAGCATTTGGGTTTTACGTCCTCAGTATTCAGTTTGCATAGGTGTGCAGTGATGTCCTGATCTTCTTTTTAATGTAAGTACAGATGGACTCATAAACAGCAAAAATATATCAAAGCTTTGGGATTATAGGCTCAATGTGATCGTTGATCCTGGATTGATGGGGGACTATTGTGTGATTAATGGAGTTTTATTTAGCCAAGCCAGGGTAATTTTGCCAGTCACTGTTGCAATGATCAAAATGCAATATAAGAAGACCTATTTGACATTGGATTTGTTCCTTTAATAATACATACAGTCAGGGAAAAAATTATTTGAACCCCTGCTGATTTTGTAAGTTTGCCCACTAACAAAGAAATGATCAGGCTATAATTTCAATGGTAGGTTTATTTGAACAGTGAGAGACGGAACAATAACAAAAAAAATCCAGAAAAATGTATTTCAAAAAAAGTGATAAATTAATTTGCATTTTCATGAACGAAATAAGTATTTGATCCCTTTGCAAAATGTGCTTTAGTACTTGGTGGCAAAACCTTTGTTGGCAATCACAGAGGTCAGACATGTCTTGTAGTTGGCCACAAGTTTTGCACACATCTCAGGGGGGATTTTGTCCCACTCCTCTTTGCAGATCCTCTCCAAGTCATTAATGTTTCGTGGCTGATGTTTGGCAACTCGAACCTTCAGCTCCCTCCACAGATTTTCTATGGGATTAAGGTCTGGAGACTCACTAGGCCACTCCAAGACCTTAATATTCTTCTTCTTGAGCCAATCCTTTGTTGCCTTGGCGTTGTGTTTTGGATCAATGTCATGCTGGAATACCCACCCACGACCCATTTTCAATGCCCTGGCTGAGGGAAGGAGGTTCTCACCCAAGATTTGACGATACATGGCCCCATCCATCCTCCCTTTGATGCGGTGCAGTTGTCCTGGCCCCTTGGCAGAAAAACACCCCCAGAGCATAATGTTTGATGGTGGGGACGGTGTTCTTGGAGTCATAGGCAGCATTCCTCCTCCTCCAAACACGGCGAGTTGAGTTGATGCCAAATAGCTCGATTTTGGTCTCATCTGACCACAACACTTTCACCCAGTCCTCCTCTGAATCATTGAGATGTTCAGTGGCAAACTTCAAACGGGCCTGTACATGTGCTTTCTTGAGCAGGGGGACCTTGTGGGCACTGCAGGATTTCAGTCCTTCACGGCGTAGTGTGTTACCAACTGTTTTCTTGGTGACTACGGTCCAGCTGCCTTGAGATCATTGACAAGATCCTCCTGAGTAGTTCTGGGCTGGTTCCACACCATTCTCATTATCTGTCATGGTCCCCGGGCCTCATCGTGTGGCCGCCAAGTTTCATGTTATTTTCCACCACTCTCCCCTTCCCCTGTGTGTGTGTGTGTGTGGGTGGGTGTATGT
>VUQS01035094.1:3270-20635 GCA_015108495.1 Heterochromis multidens | reverse complement strand
CGCAACTGATGATGTGCTCAGTGAAAACTTCAGGCAGCAGAAACCCGAGAAAGAAGAGGAGCAAGAACAGGAACCATCATGGAAGGACAGGCTCCTGCACGGCATGTACCACCGGAAGATAGAAGAAGTGGCTGATATCGAGAAATCCTACCAATGGCTGGACAAAGCTGAACTGAAAGACAGCACAGATGCACTAATCATGGCAGCACAGGAACAAGCTCTAAGCACAAGATTGATAGAGGCTAGAGTCTACCACACCAGGCAAGACCCCAGGTGCAGGCTGTGCAAAGATGCCTCTGAGACAATCCAGAACATAACAGCAGGATGCAAGATGCTAGCAGGCAGGGCATACATTGAATGCCATAACCAAGTGGCTGGCATAGTATACAGGAACATCTGTGCCGAGTATGGCCTGGAAGTCCCAAGGTCTAAGTGGGATACACCCCCTAGGGTGGTCGAGAATGACCAAGCTGTGGGACTTCCAGATACATACAGACAAACTTGTGATGGCTAACCAACCGGACATAGTAGTGGTGGACAAGCAGAGGAAGAGTAGTGATAGATGTAGCTATACCAAGTGATAGCAACATCAGGAAGAAGGAACACAAGAAGCTCAAGAAATACCAAGGGCTGAGAGAGGAGCTGGAGAAGATGTGGAGGGTGAAGGCAACAGTGGTCCCCGTGGTAGTCGGAGCACTCGGGGCAGTAACCCCCAAACTGGGCGAATGGCTCCAGCAGATCGCAGGAACAACATCTGAGATCTCTGTCCAGAAGAGTGCAGTCCTAGGAACAGCAAAGACATTGCGTAGGACCCTCAAGCTCCCAGGCCTCTGGTAGAGGACCCGAGCTTGAAGGATAAAGACCGGCCACGAGAGCGAGTGGGGAATTTTTTATATATATACTGAGGAGACTGATGATTAATTGGAAACAGGTGACACTAATGAGCGTGGGGCAAACAGTCATAAAGGTTTAATTGTTGTAATCCTTTCCTATAAATGACTGTTGTTTGAATTCTTTTGCAGTTTTTCAACAGTCACTTTTGCTGTTGTTGTCTTTTCACTTGCTTTTTACATTGCTTTCAATTGCTGCCTGGTTAGGTTAAAGCACCATAATGTACTAGTGTAATGTAATGGTTAGGTTTAGGAACCAGAAAATCACTTGGTTAGATTTTGGTTTAAAAACTAAATGGTTAGATTTGGGAAAAGATTGTGTTTTTGTGAAGAATATGCCCCTTCACAACACTAAACCAGCATGTGGAAAAATACCCAATAAATTTCAATGAGACCCCAAAGTGTGCTTTACAAGCCATCATATGTAATGGGTTGTAATCTCTTCTGTCAGCCATTTCTCTTTATTACCATCTCCAGAATCCGAGACAACTTTGCTCTCTTCAGTTGGACTCTAAATATTTATTTTCATGAGTGTATTAAAATGTGAAATGAAAGGCAATCCCGAAACTGGTTTTTGCTTTCTTTTGTCTGCTGCTGATATTTTTTTTGTAAAGAAAATGGGCAGATTTGCTGACTGGGCTGTTGCAGTTAAAATAGAAAAAGAGATCATTGGCTAGTTGAGATGAAGGAGCAGCTAGAATTAAATAGCGTTATCTATTTATTAAAAGGGTCCATTACAGCTCTTGGCTTTCCTCTGCCAACCACTCATTCCTATATGTCTGACATCTCAATGTGATGAATCTCGAGAAGTGGCTCTGTCGAAAACAATGGTCCACACTAAAACAGCTCTTCAAAAATTGAAAGCATTTGACGAGTTATGTGTGTGTTTTAGTTGTGTATTTAATGAGAAATAAGTATGCAATCAAACAGGAGTGAAGAAAAAAGAAAGAAGAGATGCTGTGAGGTTTGTGGTTGTGTGCCTGTTTTGAGGAGGAGGCCTGCTGCTTCTCTCCCGCAATTCAAAACAGCTTTTTGGGATTAGCTCCTGCCGTCTCCTGTGGCAGAAAATCTCTGGAGGAAAGGGGATGGATTGGGATAAGAGGAAATGGGAGGAAGTGTGGGAGGAAAAAAAAAGGAAGGGGGAAAGGGAACTAAACAAAATCAGGAAGGAAACGAAAAGGCAGAGTCAGTGGGAGATGATGGGCTGAGAGAAGAGGAGAAAAGTGTAAAGAAAAGGAAGGAAAAGAACTGCAGGCTGGAGAAGAAACTGAAAGGAAAGGCAGTGCAGGAAGGTTGAAGAAAAGGGGCTAAAAAATCATAGCCAATTGGTTTGGGTGACTGGGCACACATACACACACACACGCCTCTGTGAATATATCAGCACCTGCTACTAAGTCAAATAAAAACAGGAACATAAGTAAAATGAGGAAAAACACATTCAAATAGAAAGCAAAAAAGAGGGAAACAAGAAAGAAAAGATTATAGAGGGAAAGAAAAAGTAGCAGAAAGTATCTGGTGAATGAGGTGAATGAGAAAAGGAAGAGGGCAAGAGAGCAATGAAGAGCAAGGAAGAGGAACTCAGATGAGGGAGCTTATTACTCATGCCTACTTGATCTCTTTGATATTCTTTGTATCCCTATTTTTTCCCTATTTTTGTTGTAAACCTTTGAACTTGTACTCATAATTGTGTCTTATTGTGTCTCTCCCATAATTTTGTTTTTTTTTGTATGTGTGCCATGCTCCTCTCGTTAAACCTTACTGTACTATAACCCTGACGGACCTCTGTAAAGATGTAAATAAAAACAGAATGCAAATTATTTAAAGCCTATATCAAATTAAAAATAGTAAAGAGACAACATATCAAATGTTGAAATTGAAATTTTTTTAAAGAATATATGTCCATTAATTTGATGCCAGCCACACATTGCAAAAAGGCTGGAACACGGTAAAAGTTATGTAATGCAAAAGAAACATCACAACAAATTGCCTTAATTAATAACATTGTTGAGTATGAAAAGAGTATCCCAGTTAGGCCTAGTTTTTATGAAGTATAGATGGGGAGGTTTTCACCACTATGACTTATATTTGTCGCGGCCCTGGGTCATTGACCCAATGTTTTGAGTTCTGTAAAGTTTATGGTTCTTTAAGTTTTATATTTTATATCTTTTTACTCTATATTTGCAATTACTTTTGTATTTCGGGTTGTGGTTACATCTTGAGTGGTGGTTTGTATTTACGTCTTTGTATTTCAGTTTGGTAGAGGCTCCCCAGTGTCACTTTGTTTCTTGTTAAGTCTTCGTCTCTGTTCCCAATTGTTACTTCCTGTTTTATTTTGGTACCCTGTTGTCTCATGTGCTTTGTATTTAGTTTTATTTTGCTTGTCTTGTCTTCCGTGATTAGTTTCAGCTGTGTTCCCCTGGTGTTTCCCATCACCCTGATTACCTCTTGTGTATTTAAACTCTCAGTGTGCTTGTGTTCTTTGTTGTGTCATGCTGTTTGTTCTCCCGTTGAGTTCCTGTTGAGTTCTCTGTCATATTTTCTGTTTGGCTACTTGGACTTTGTAATTTGCTGCTGTTGGGGCAACTGCTAAATAAACTTCACTTTTTGTTTTTTAATCCTGTCCTCTGAATCTGCATTTGGGTCTGCATCCACACACATTATGACAATGTTGTTGGACTATTTGTCTGCACAGTTATTCAGTAAATAGCTTTGTGAATGACTGTGTTTGTTTGTGGAGATTTCAACATCTACAGTAGATTATATATTGTTGAAAGAATCAAAGATTCTGGCAAAATTTCTGCACACTAGGGACAACGTTGAAAAACAAGACTGCATGGCTGTGATCCTTAGGCCCTTTCTACTAGATGTCTGCACAGATTACAGACATCTAGTAGAAATCACTGCACAGGCTCAGGGACACTTCCAAAAGCCATTAACATCTGCAAATACGAATGAAAGCTCGACAATGAAAAACAACAAAAAACCTATATATAGACAAGATCCCAAAATGCAGCTTGTCTGGGCCTAAGTTTGTTTGAGACAGACTGAGGCAAAGCAGCATCGTGGTTCAGTAGCTAAAGTGTCTATGTGTTATACTGGCCTGACTGAAGTCCAGACATGTCACCCACTGAAAAATCTGATACTTTATGAAACAAAAAAATGCAATAAACAAGACCTCAGACTGTTGTGCAGTTGAAACTATATCAAGCAAGAACTGGAAACATTTTGCTTTATGACCTACAGGAGATGGGATCATCACTTCCAAATACAGATTGTTGGAAACTGTTATGGCATGTCAGTGTCTCCTTCATGTATCCATTGTATTATGTCTCATTTTTAAGCCCCTGTCATGCATTAACCAGTGGGGGCAGGAATCATGCTGTTATTGGCTATTTAAGCAGAAATCTAAAACCGGACGGCCAGCCAGTGTACTGTATACTGACAGCATATCACAGGAAGTTGTGGCTTCAGAAGTTAGTTAGCAATGCCCTCCAAGACTGCAACACTAGATTTAGCCTACCAACTTCCACATCACATCATTCAATGTGCTGTTTGTCACTGCTTTTCTTGTGCGTGGGTACATAATCCAAATTCAAAGTAAGTCTGCTACTACATACAGGCACAAATTATTTTTGCTCAAAGTGTTGCCCATAATTGAATTCTTAGGGATTATAACATAAATCACATTTCACTGCTTAAAAAAAGCAGCTGCATATGTGCTAAAGGTTTGGACATTCGTAACAGAATCAAAATTACATTTTTTCTAACTACAGTATGTGACTATGTTTCACTCAAAAAAAGTCTCCTATATGCCAGTTTCTCCTTTGTTTTCCCATGGCGGCAGTCTCCAAATTTTAATCATGTTGGATAGAATGCAGATATGTGGGAAAAGAGGTGTAAAAGCATTTTATTGAAAGGTGTAATTTTTTTAATCTCCATTTCACATACCCTCCATCCTTACATTTCCCACTCTTTGCAGTTCTGCATGCAGCTCTGCGATATGTTTTTGCCATCAGGTTTCTGATGAGATTAGGCACCAATTTCTGATGAGGATGGAATCTTTGCAGATGACAAGTCATCTGAACAGAGATACTCTTCACATCCTGAAAGCCTGGTTAATGGGTTTGTGCATATACACACACCACTAAGATGGATTCCAGCATATTCCAGTCTTTTTTTTCTGAGAGTTAAACTAGAGACTGGTGTAACTCTATATATTTCATTCAACAACAACAACAACAACATCAACAACAACAACAATAATGTTATTATTATTAACAACAATAATATTATTATTAACAGCAACAACAATATTATTATATTAATCAACAATAATAATAATATTATTATTAACAACAACAACATTATTATTATCAACAACAACAATATTATTATTATTAACAATAATAATCATCATCATCAAGAGCACTCAGAGAGCGCAACTCCCCTGGAAGGGCAAGGGTTATACTAAAACTTTGATGTTTTATGATGTTTTATGATGAACAGTAACAGTAGCAGAGTATCTGGGAACATAGGCGACTATATAAAAGCAAAGCTGGAATACCTGAAAACTGTAGAAAAGTTTAGACTGATCTTGGCATCTTTGGCAGCATAAACATTGTTGTGTAATCTACAGTTGAAGCTCAACCATTTGAGCACAGCTCTGCTCACCAGGTTTTAATAATATGATCTGAATCCTTTGAATTATTTTGTGTGATGTCTTCAAAAAATATTCAGCTGTAAGGAAGAATTATGTCTGTAACCTTGAAATTGTGGAACTGAGCATATGTATTAGACGAAAGTGTATGGGTGCCGGTGTCTGTGGGTGTGTGTATGAAGCTTTTTTTGATTTCCATTATTAAATATTAAATACCACTGTTAATGTTTGATAGTGAGGCCTACCTCTTGCGTTTTTGGATGAGCTCACAGATTCCTACATTTCCTTTACCACTTGTAGGGTCATTCACACTTCCACACAGAAATCAAACTCATAGACAGGGACCCAGGACCCTTTTTGCTGTGATGCAACATTGCTAACCATCACACTGCCATGGCACCCTGGATGCAGTGCCAGAGTCTTTAATATTCACATTTGTGCTTCCTTTAGGAAGATTTAGAACTCTGGCCATTTCTTAAGTTAACATCTGGTACTATTAACAGGCCAAAATATTTCATTTTTCTGTCCTGTCTCTCTTACTCATTGTCCACTTTTGCTACTTTTCTTTTTATTTCTTGTTGCAGTCATCTGATTGGCTCTTGCTTTTCCTTTAATATTTAATCTTTATCTCCTCTTTCATCCATTTGTGCTTTTTCCAATTTTCTCCTTTTCCTTTACCATCACTCCACTGTTTCCATTACTTCCCTTTCTATTTTACTCCTTTTTTTGTTGCAGGCAATTTCTATTATTCTCTTGTTTCTTTATTGCGTACCCTTCATTTGTCAAATGTATGTCCTTCTTTATTTTTTCCATTCTTCCATCTTTGTGTGTTTGTAATTTAGTCCATCTTGCATGAATGTGTACACTTTTTATAGGCCATTGGTTCTGAGCCTAATGGTAACGATTTTCTTGTTTCTTCTGTTGCTGTGTATTAGCATTTGGTGGTTTTGCTTTTATTTTCAATTATATGGACAAAATGTCACTTATCTTCAAATGTGGTATATGTTGTTGTTTGTAAGGAGGTCAAACAAAATAAGCATAATCTGCGATAATGCTAATTCCAATTAAAATGTAAGGTTCCAACAGTAGCAATGGAAGCTGCTGGAAGCAACATTTATATCCAGTTCAGGATTGCAACATTGCAGGGTGTGGAATGCAATAAGAAAAAGATCATAAACTTGAACAGATGTACTTGGTTACAATTGTTACGCTGCTTACATGTCTTCTTTTCTAATCACCTCTGATTACCAGAATAATTACCAGAAAAATAACCAGAATGCCAAAACTCCACTGGCACACTCAGAACAACAGTCAAGGCACATTCCAACTTTCTTTGTCTCCTGAACTTGATTCATGAAAACAGAGTATAAACACAAACACGGGGACAGGTACACACACAACTGCTTCTTTCCTTCTTATCAGTTCTGTTTGTGTTGTGTTTATGAGTGGTAATATAATGCATCAAGCTTTTGTGTCAGATGAGAGACATGACAGCTGACATGAGCAAGCTGGCATGACACAAAGGCAACAAGAGTTGCTGAAAGAAAGATACTTCTTCTTCTTCCTCTATTCATCCCGCTTCCCCTCTCTCATATCTGACCCAGTTGGAACTGATGTGTAAGGGCTTCAAAACAAAAAAAAAACCAAAGAGACAAGAGGAGAAATAGGTGGAGGAGGTAGGGTTATCAAAGTAGGGAACAGGGGCGTGTAGGTGGGGGTCACCAAAGTAATCAAAAGTCTAATCTTGCATTGTCTTGCTCTAGATTTTGATCTTTAATTCTGGGTTTTCTGTTCTTTTCATAACCAAAAACTTACACCTCAGGCTGCATGCTGCCTGTTTTTCCTTCTGTACCTGTGTTGTTGTTTGTGAGGTGGTGGTGTTTTTTTTTTTTTTTCAAGGCACACAAAGTGAGAAAGAATTTAAGAAGAAATTCTTGTAGAAGTGAATTGTAATAACCTCCTCTGCCTCTTGAATCTCTTCCTCTCTCTGTTGTTTTGTTTGAGCTTATTGCTTGTCTAATTTGTCTCCATATTTAGATGAAGTTATAATATTTTATGCAAAACCTGTGCTGACAATGCACATCTGTAAATGGATATGAACACTATCATCCAGTCCCAAAAGTTAAACTTTATCAGCTTTAGATGAGATTAGTATAAATAAAAAATGTGGATCATAATATAGAAATATTTAACCAAGTATGCTGGAACACTATCTAAGTAAATATATAATTTATCTTGCATCTACTTATCTACATATGCAAAATACCTACAAGTGGCTCATGTAACTGTTGGATTAAATATTTTTATTAAGATACCAAAACAACAATAATAAATTCCCTGAGGGTTGTACTGCAAGGCAAGATTAATAGTGAGGTATGTCTAAGTTAAGGTCAAAGTTTTCAGTGTCACAAAGGTTTATCTCTTTTTGCCTTGGTTAGATCACCATAGCAACTCATGCTGAATGTATAACCTGGTCTGGAGCAGGTAATGTTTATAGTTTTGGATTAAAATTGGATGCTCTAAGTGCAATATAGATTCTCTGCTGAAGAATTAATTTTCCATGCAACTTGTTGAGCAGTACCACCAAATAATGCTCTGTTGTAAAGTTACAGCCACACAAACTGTGTATGTCATTATCAAGGGAATTTGCATGTATTCACTTGGTGCAGAATTGCAGAAAATGTAGTAATATTTTTATGCCTGGTCCTAATCTTCTGCAAAGTATTTTATTTTATTATTATTGGTAGTAGTATTGTTTTTTAACACAGTTCAGAAAACCTGCTGTTCCTCAGATAATATTTCTAATTGGAGAAGGTTAGCTGATCCATTTCATGCAGAAGAAGAGTCAAATGATGCATCAAATTCCCCCTTTTAAACAGAAAGTTTGGTTAACAAAGAAAATTGATTACTACCATTGTGACACCAATTATTTCTGAATGGGGTTTTAGATTTTGTAAAACCAGGAAAAGCAAATGTATATTTTGAACTTACTTCATAGTATACGGCTCAGAGCAATTACTATTAAAAATAAAAATGACTTGTTTTGGTATTGCTATGTTTATGTTACAGACATTAAACAAAATAGCATCACATTTTTTAAATATGAACTTAAAAGAAAAAAACAAATAGAAAACAATACAACAAAAACTAGTGGAAAGGCATATAAAGTAAGTAAAACAAGGAACAGCATAAGAGAGCCACATGGCACTCAAAGAATGCTGAATAGAAATCTCTAGGCTCTATAAAACCAAAGATGGCAGTTGTCCTTCCCTTGCCCTCAAACAGCTGGCCACTTTGTTTGGTACACCTTGTTAGTACCGTTATGGATTCCCTTTTTGCCTTAATCAAAGCCTTAATTCTTGGTAGAATACATTCAACAAGATGCTCAGGGATTTTGGTCCATATTGACGTTACCATCACTGAGTTGCTGCAGATTTTTCAGCTGTACATCCATGATGTGAATCTCCTTTTCCACCACATCCTAAAGGTGCTCTATTTGTTTTTGATCTGGTGCCTGTCGAGGCCATTTGGGTAGATTGAACTCCTTGCCATGCCAGAGAAACCAGTTTGAGATGATTTGAGGTTTGTGACATGTTGCATTACCCTGCTGGAAGCAGCCATCAGAAGATGAGTGCATTATGGTCATAAAGTGATAGACATGGTCAGCAACCATACTCAGATAGGCTATCCCATTTAAACAATTAATTACAGTACCACTAAGGGACATAGAGTGTGCCACCAAATTATCCCCCACACCATTACACCAGCAGCAGCAGCCTGAACCGTTGATACAAGGTAGGATGGATCCATGCTTTCATGTTGTTTACGCCAAATTCTGACCCTATTATCCAAATGTCACAGCAGATATTGAGACTCATCACACCATGCAATATTTTTTTAATCTTCTGTGCAATCTGCAAATTGTATCCTCACTTTCCTGTTCTTAGCTGACAGGAGGGCACCCTGTGTGGTCTTCTGCTGCTGTAGCCCATCTGCTTCAAAGTTTGAGGTGTTGTGCGTTCACAAATGGTCTTCTGCATACCTTTGTTGTAAAGAGTGGTTATTTGATTTACCGTTGATTTACATTAACTTGAAGCAGTCTGGCCATTCTCCTCTGACCTCTGACATCAACAAGGCATTTTCACCAGAGAACTGCCACTCACTTTTCTTTTTCACACCATTCTCTTTAAATCCTAGAGATGGTTGTGTGGGAAAATCTCAGTAGATCAGCAGTTGCTGAAATACTCAGACCAGCCAGTCTGGCACCAACAACCATGCCACATTCAAAGTCACTTAAATCACCTTTCTTCCCCAACCTGATGTTTGGTTTGAACTTCAGTAGGTCATCTTGACCAGGTCTAGGTGCCTAAATGCATTGAGTTGCTGCAAAGTAATTGGCTAATTAAATATTTGCATCAACTGGCAGTTGAACAGGTGATTTAACAGGTGATCTCCCCTCACTCCCAACCGGTCGCGGCGGATGGCTGCCCCTCCCTGAGCCTGGTTCCGCCGGAGGTTTCTTCCTGTTAAAAGGGAGTTTTTCCTTCCCACTGTTGCCAAGTGCTTGCTCATAGGGGGTTGTTTGATTGTTGGGGTTTTCTCTGTATTATTGTAGGGTCTTTACCTTACAATATAAAGCGCCTTGAGGTGACTTTTGTTGTGATTTGGCGCTATATAAATAAAATTGAATTGAATTGAATTTAAGTACTTAAAGGGGCCAGAGAGTGTATATGCCAGTGGTGGTGGTGTGGCAATACATGCACAAAATCGAGGTTCCCAACAGTTGAAAGTAAGTGTAGTGAGGGCATAAATACTTGTTATTGCAGTAAAGACATAGGTAAGTGTATATTTATTGTCATCCTTGGTTAACTATAGGGATAATGTGAATTAGGGTATCATTTGTTCAGTGCTCAGATAAAATAAGCCCAAGGCAATGATGATGTTTGTAATTTGGATTGGACTGTTAATGAGGCAAGTAGAAGTATAACTTGTAAGGAAGAAATAGCTTTCTAAACCTTGTTTGTTTATTTATTTACTTACTGTGATGGTATGGTTCATGGTACATGGTTATTCACTGAATTGTTGTTCACTGGTTGTTGTTGTGGCTATCTCATCATTCATTTATATTATTTATATTATTAAAAATCTGTTACCAAGATGACTGCTAAGTGGCAAGCCCTGCTTCTTCTATGACTTTGACTGTACATTGTTTTAGGGAATTCCTATTTAAGTAGTAACCTAGTGCCTCTTGAAAAGTGCTTATGCAAAAACAAAAACAACAAAAAAAAAATCACAATTCTTCAACTAGCCTTTTACTCTTTCAGGAGCATGAAGCCAGTTATTCTGACAAGAGATGATCATATGAACAATAAACCATTTGTGTCACATTATAGTGGGTGGAAAATGACAAGCAACAGGCTAAACAGAAAAAAAAAGACCAAATCCCTTACACAAAGAAAAACAGGAAAGTCAGGCTCAACTTACCTTTTTTTTGTTTGTTTTCTTTGTCTTTGGTTTGTTTTTGTTTTTTGTTTTTTTTGACACAATTTATAATGGTTTTGATAACAAGTTGAAACAAGTAGAAATGGCATCTATGACAATGACACCAAATTCCTAAAAAAAAAAAAATCCTTTAAAAAAAAAAATCATCATTATAGTGCATCAGGTTTAGAATATCCATCCTTGATCTTCTCAACTCAAAACACATCACAGCATTTTTATGTAAAGTTGATTTCCTTTTCACCTTCTTCTGTGCACATACAGGTTGCTGTGTTTACCACTACCAATAGGGGCCAGCATTGTTACATCAAGCTATAACTTTTCTCCGCTGGCATCTGCTGAGTGTTGAAAGCCAGCACAGAGCGGCTGGATGGCACACACTCAGCTACAGCTCAGACTGATAAGGGAATACACCAAACTCAGTCCAGTACTTTCTGTTGGAATACACACAAACTTGTTTTGACTGGAGTGGATGGAGGAGAAGGTTGGGTGAAAGGAGGAAAGAGAGAGGGATTACAAGTCTAATAGGGAAGAAAACTGGAGGGGGGAGTGAAAAAAATATGTCAGCAAGTGATGCTAAAGTGGAAATGGTGAAAGGCAGGAGAAAGGCATATATGGGTAGGGTGGGTGAAATTATGAAATGGGAAAAATAGAAAGATAAAGTTGGTGATGTAGGACGAAATAGGGATTAGGAGAAACAGAAGAACACAAAGACAAAAACTTTGAGAAATAAGGAAGGAAAATTAGAGATTATAAATCTTTAAAGATGATGAGGTCAACCTTTTCTCCTTGTTTCTCTGTCCCTCCTTTCTTTTCAGCTCCATTTCTCCTCTTGCTTTCTGTTTTCTCAGGTTCCTTTTTTCTCATCCTGTCCTCTTCCCCTTTCATTGACTTTCTTCCTCTTATTTTCGTGCTTTTTCAATCTTCCCCTTCTTGCCTTCCTGCAACCCATTCTCTCTCAGAGTGCTGGAGGTAGACAGTAATGAGAGGAGTGACAGATTGCAGCAAGTTATCTGCTTCCTAATGCTACTTACATGGGGACAGCTTGCCATGTTCCCTCGATGAAGAGATAGAAAAATAGGGTGAGAGAAAGAGGAGGGGAGAAAGAGAGATTACCATTCTTCCTCTGACTTTGTCACGGTTCGTTCCTTCTTTTCTGTCTGTATTCTGAAGTCTTTTCAAACTTTCTCCATGGTTAGTCTCCTTTTTTGTACCAGGGATTGAGAGTCCCAAAAAGCTGAATGTGTTCATCTGGACGTAGCGTTTTTTAGTGGGAGAAACGTTTCGTCAACTTATCCAAGTGACTTCTTCAGTCTCAGCTGACTGCAGGATTCCCCAACCTTATAAACAGTACATTTGCATAATGACCGAAACTAGCACCACTGACTAACAGTGGGCCATTTGGTCAGTTTCATGATCAATAGTATGCAAGAAGTCACTTGGATAAGTTGACAAAACGTTTCTCCCACTAAAAAACGCTACGTCCAGATGAACACATTCAGCTTTTTGGGATTCTTTTACCTGGATTATTGAGCATGCATCAATAGGGATTGAGAGGTTCATCAGCTGATTCAGAGGTATCATTTTGAGGAACCTGAGGAAGTATCATACAAGTTACAGAGATTTAATTAAAGCTGTTGTTCCATCATTCCCCTTAATATAAAAAAAGAAAGGAGAGAAGACAAAAAAAAAGGAACCTTTGTGACATAAAGAAATTAGACACACCTCAGATAAAGAAACTTTCATGTAACTAAGCTGTGGATATTGAGCCTTACAATACAAGATTTTTCTAACTCCTTAGCTGATGGTGGTACATAGAAATTGGTCAGATTAAAATTATTTCTTAACAGCTAACACCGTGGCACTGGTGAAGAAGGCACAGCAACAGCTGTTTTTCCTAAAAACGCGGAAAAAAGCTGTCCTTCCCAACAGGTGCTGCTGACCTACTGCTTCTGCACTACAGAGAGCATTTTAATATACTGTATTTGTGTTTGAGCGCAGAAGATCACCAGGTTGCAACTTCCAGCCCTGGAAGACATTTACAGCACACACTGCCTCAGGAAAGCCACCAAGCCACCAGTAACAGCAAGGACACTACACACCTATGCCACAGTCTATTTGAACGTCTGCCATCCAGCAAATGCTACAGAGCCTTTCAGACTGTGCGGCTCAGAGATAGTTTCATCCCAAGAGCTATAAACACATTTAATCAGTTCATCAAGTGTCCCCAGCAGAACTGTTTGGACTCAAAATTATAACTACCTCACTACTGTAATATTGCCTAACTTGAACCATTTTATGAAACATTTGCACTATGCATATTGTGCTTTGTTTTTATATTATATATTTTATTGTTTTTTTATCAGATTATTTATATCTTTTTATGGGGAGATTATTTTATTATATGGGGAAGTTGCATACTGAATCTTGTAATGTGTATAATAACAACAAAGGGAATTAAAAAAAAACAAAAAAACAACAACATTTGAAAAGACAGCAAACATAAAGCCATGGAGACTTTTCTATTTGGTTTCATGTTGAATGCGTTTGAGTGGATTTTCCTACAGTGACAGTATAATGAATATGCCAGCACAGACGTTGTCAGTAGGTGATGTTAGAGTAAAGCAAAGACTGGGTAGCGCCATTTTATGGTTATCGGACAAATCAAAAAGTACCACCAAGAGTTCAGAACCTTCTATGTCATGTTTTAATGTGGTACTTATGAAACAGACACTCACTGGCAACCTGTTCTGACTGTACCCTGCCTCTTGCCCTGTAAGAACTGGAATTTTCTATTTTTTCAGCCCCTTGAATTTAAGGAAAGAGTGTGCAGTTCTATTGCATTACAAGGGTTTCATTTCAAATTTGTTGTGATTTGACATCCATCCATTTAATAATGCTTATCCAGTTCAGGGTCACAGGGGAGCTGGAGCCTATCCCAGCTGTCACAAGGTGAGAGATGGGGTACACCTTGGTCAGGTGCAGACAAGTATTCACATTCACACCTATGGACAATATAAAATCACCAATTAACCTAAGCCACAGATGTCTTTGGACTGTGGGAAGAAGCCAGAGTACACAGAGAGAATCCATGCAGGCATGGGGAGAACATGCAAGCTCCTTATAAAGATATAATGAGCCAAACTGGAAAAACTGTGATGCTGCCCAAATATTTCTGGACCTATTGAGGAATGTTATTGCTTGCTTTGTAAGAATCATATGAAGGACTAGAAAACCTCCAAGAATGTATATTAATGTTTTGTGGATTTTTAATGCTTCTATGAAGATGAAAAATTAAACTTTTTATGGTGTGAATTTTCCGTGATTTGCAAATAAGAAAAGTTGAGCTAGAGATGATGATTTTTTTTTTTCATATCCCAAATGAATATGGGACATTTTAAGAAAACATCTTCTCAGTTCTGTGCAGATCAGCTTTTGTCTTTCTAATGCTTAATGTGGTGAATGTGTTATCTTTTAATTCCACAACAGTTCATTCATTTCACATTTGAGAACTTATTTCGGCTGCATGAATCTGATGTAACAAAGTGTGATGAATGTAGATTTACTCTGCTTACACAGTGATGATGAATACATAAAAGTACTGTATGTTAATGTTGTTTTACTCCTGGTGTTGATTCTGCCTCCCAAGAAGAACATCAGAAGGGAAGAAGGAAACTTTGGTTTTTTTGAGTGATTAAATGTTTGTAGGAGGTGGTCATGATGAATGGATAGGTCCATTAAAGTCTTAATCTTTGAATTCAATTGTCAGTCCCATTGCTACAGGTGAATAAAATCAAGCAATCATGCACCTAGCACCATGCAATCTGTTTTAACAAACATTTGTGAAAGAATGGGTAATTCTAACGGGCTCACTGAATTCAAGCATGGTACTGTAATAAGATGGCATTGTTGCAACAAGTTGTGGAAATTTCACCCCTCCTTAATATTCCATGATCAATTATAAATGGTATTATTACAAAGTAGAAGTGTTTAGTAACCACAGCAAGCACCATAAAGCAACAAACCACGTAAAGTTACAGAGGAGGGTCACCAAAGTGCTGAAGTTTGCATATTGCACCTGCTGACTCAATAACAGCAGAAAATGCATGCCATGAAGCTCATCCCTCTTTTCTCTACAATGACTTTTGCAATTAAAAGTAAAATACTAATCCTAAACAATGTTAATCATTTTCAACCAGAGTGCAATAGTATAAAGAGTAACTCTAAAGACAAAAAACAAACAAAACAAATGACAGATGAAAACATCAGGAACATCAGGTCAGACTTTTGTGCATTTGTTTAATTTTTACAGATGTACAGTGCTTAACGAATTTATTAGACCACCCACTGTGAGGTTTATGCCACAGCTATCCTAAATTAACACTATTGGTAGTTACCAAAATCATTTTTTGTTTCTGTAAGGGTCAATCCACCATTAACCAATGCACAAATTCTTTAATCAAAATGATATTTTTAATGCTAAAATATAGTTATTGTTGTTAGCCATGAATTTTCAAATATACTGTTTTAAAAAAAGAGCAGAAAAAACAGTAAAGCATTATTATTACTATTATTATTATTATTTCATTAAGATGCCAATTTACAGTTATTTTCTTGTATTCCTGAACAGAAAAATTTGTTTTAGTGGTTGAGTGTTATGCTTGATTAATTTCTGACTTCTCAGTCCAGTGTGATGGCTCAAATTTGGGTATAAAAACATGAATTCAGTTTTGCCTGATGAATAACAATATAATTTTTAGCTTTAAACAAGTCCTTGACAGATTTCTAAAATATTTGTGTTTACTTGTTTTTATAACGTGTTCTAATAATTTTGTTAAGCCCTGTAAATGCTGTAATAGAAACACAATCAAAAAATAAATAAATAAAAGGAAAATATGAAATCAATATGGAGATCTTTCCAATAATCATATCACTAATCTGTCATTGACACTTATGTTCTCTTGTGGGCCCATACACAGACAGTTGCAATCACCATGGTGAAGTAGTTGCTATAATTCTTCATGTCCACTTGGAGTATACTTGGAGGACATATGTGTAGTTGATGCGTCTCTGTGTGGTGTCTCCACAGAGAAGTCTACGCAGTCAACAAATTAGAGAGAACATCAATGTCCGCAAGACATTGATGTGCTCTTGAAGGGACACTCTATTGGTCTCTATCTATATTGGTCCTCCATCCCACAGCAGTTCTACAGATTATAGTTCTATATTTTTTTAACTACTGTCACCATCTGCAGTCCAAGATGCTGGAGTTGGAGTCTACAGACTCTTGAGAAACAGCTGAAAGATTTCAAGACCACTAGTCAGCCAGGAAGGGTTGAGTTAGCTGGTTAGCAATGACTGACCTTTCAAAATAAATGCAAGGAATATTGATCCGGATGTCATCATTGCCTCAGAAAGCTGAAAAAAATTAATTAATTAAAAAAAATGCTAAAATGACTCGCCAAATATATTTTGGCAGCTGTAATATACCTAGTTGGCTGCCCTAGTAAAGTGTATATGTAAAACTTGATTGAGCACAGTGTTTTGGCACACCATGGAGTCAAGCTCAGCTGGTAGTTCCAGCAGATGAGCTAGTAATCTAGGTGCCAGCCCACATCAGCTGATGGCTCAGATGATACTCTGCTACTCATCCTATTCTCAAATCTCATATGTGCCATGCTATTTAAGGTGCTTCAGCCTGCATACAGTGGCTGCTGCCTTTGCAAGCTGTTTTGCAAACCCATCTCCAACCAAGCTCTTCAATTTCATGCTTTTTCCTGACTTAGTCAATGCAATGTCCATTGCCAATGATTCCTGCTCTGTTCTGCGAGGAGGTCCTGCTTCTGCACTCAGTGCCTTCTGGCTTTCATGTACGTATATGACAGTTCATACCACCAGGTCATACCACCTAATATAAATTACTGTGAGTGGCTTAACAATCCTTTTGTGATTTTAGTGGTTTCAAGAGAATTGTTAGAGAGGACAAATCAATTTATACACTTAATTTATACACGATGAGAACCTTTGAAGGAAAAAAATCCTCATAGTGTCCTCATTGTGCCTCAGAATATTATCTTTTACTTTGTCTACAATAAATGTAGCAATTATAGTGATATACAAAATTGAAAATAAAGAAGAGCAGCATGAGCCATAATTCAAAGTACAGTGACAGAAATCCACGGATAACTGCACTGCGTACAATCTTTGATTGACAGATGATTTCTTGTAAATGTAGCCCAATGAAACCAGAGCAAAACAGTAATGAGCACTTAGCAGCGCACGTAGAAGCCAGAAACACACACTCCTACCCCCCCCCCCC